>CM026411.1:39708152-39774148 GCA_014858505.1 Corymbia citriodora subsp. variegata
TGGCGACCGCTGGGTTCGCGCGACCCAGGTCGACGCGCCGGAGGTCGCGACGCCTGGGTTCGCGCGACCCAGGCGTCGCGCTGCGACCTCCGACCTCCGGAACCCAGAGGTCGCCGCTGCCGGAGGTCGCGACGCCTGGGTTCGCGCGACCCAGGCGTCGCGCCGCGACCTCCAACCTCCGGCGGCGACACTGGGTTCGCGCGACCCAGGCGCGACGCCGCCGGAGGTCGCACGCCTGGGTTTGCGTGAACCCAGCCGTCGCCGCCGGAGGTCGCAACCTCAGGCGCGACGCCTGGGTTCGCACGACCCAGGCGTCGCCGCCGGCCAGATCTGGCCGCCGGACAGCAGCGCCGGTGGCCAGATCTGGCCGGCCACCGGTCTGGTTAAAAAGAAAAAGAAAAAAAAAGAAACGAAAAGCTATTTGTAAATGCAAGTATACCAAACGCTATTTACTTTCACCAAATGCTCAAAGTCATTACGGAAAACTCAATTTGCCAAACACTTTTGCTTTCACCAAATGCCCATTCAGCTAAAGATACTTGGGGAAATGCAAATGCATTCCCCAAAAGTTGAACCAAACGGGCCCCAAGTAATAAGAAAGCCAAACATTTGCATTGACACCACAGATTTTGCAGCTCGTGGGTGTAAATTGTTCACATTACTAATTTGGGCCTATATGTAATGCCATCTTTGGATATTTAATTCGTCGAATGTGATTCTTGAACTATTTCTAAATATTCGATGTAATTTTTCTTTTTTTTGTTTGACCGAAGTCAATATAGATCCCTAAACGATTGTAAAATGTGCAATCATGATTCATGAACTTTTAATTTATTCGTTGTAATATCTCAACTTTCTATATCAAAGTTAAATTAGACCTTTAGTAATATTTATGAGTAATATTCGTAATACTTTCTAGATTTTAGAATATCTTTTCATTTATTCTATTTGCCTAAATCAACACAAAATTCTGCTATCTTTTTTTTATTACCAACCTTTTAGGATTTTATAAATATTACAATAGTTCCATTTGAATATATCGTAGTTTATGATGTAAAAGTAGAACCTCATTTATAGAGGCATTGGGTTGATGTTCCTACTATTTTAAGTCCGATGATTTTCAAAAGGATCTCACGACTATACTAATTCAAATCTTGTTCCTGATTTTTTTAAATACATAATATTTTCAAGCTTTTTGTGTTTCCTGTTTTATTAATTAGATTTAGTTGAATCTATGTGTTTTCACGCTCCGGGGTTAATGATCCAAAATTAGATATCTTTACAAAATAAACTACATGGATTTGGCCAAATTTAATTACAAAAACATGAAACACAAATATTTGAAAATTTTATCTATTTAAGTAATTAGGGATAAGATCTAAATTAACATAAGAAAGAATATTCTTATGAAAACATCCGTGGGCAAGAAGGAGGTGGATGATAGGAATGGGAAAAGAGAACCACCGGCATTTGCCCTAGTGGCCACCACTTTCTCAGGGCGAGTTGGGGTGGGAATAATTTAGTTTTAGATATGAGTTTCAACTCCTACACCCTACAATAAGATATGTCAAAAGTTTAAGAGTAAGAGTTAAAGTAGAATTGTAAAAAAATAAAATGGCAAAGAGGCTTATGTGGTCATCTTGTCGTCATGGTCATTGTCATCATACTTCTTCACTGTATAGTGACCGGCAATTGCAACGCTCAAGGTCATGTGCGATTTTACTAATGGGAAGAAATGTTAAGATCTTTGCTATTGTGTCATTTACATTATTGAACAAATGCCGATGAAATTATATTGTAAAATTAAATTCTTCGAAAATTCATTTTTTTCCTTCTCGCAATATCTAAATGAATTTCGATTTCATTAATCTCTCATTATATTTTGTCATCTCATTTCATCTAGGCATATCAAATCGACCGCAATACCAATAACCAATGAAATATTATTTAATATATAGATATATATATATATTATTTGCATTGGTATTCATTAGTTGATTAGGGTTATCAAAGAGTCAGCAAACGAGTACATGCCTATGTTCCTATTTATCATCTATCCATATAGCCAAACAAACTTATTAAAAAAAAATTTCAATCTCAAACTTTTTCTCAATAACTTATGAAAAGTCCATGATATATATTATGATGTTATTATATTATATGATGGATAAAAATGGTAATTCAAAAGCAAATCGAGTCTCTAGTGCACGTTCTAATAAAAATTTAATACGTTTAAGACTCTAAATTCTCGATCCATTTAGAATAGAAGAATACAAAATCCTTTCCAAAATGAGAAAGATTTAACTTATCAAAATAAGAATGAATATAAAATGCTTTCCAAAATGAGAAAGATTTAGCTTACCAAAGTTCAAGATCGAAACATCTTCTTGTTTTATTTATTTTAACTACATGGAGAGAAAGTGGCATATAATCTTGCTCCCAATTGCGACTCTTTATTTCGAGATTGCATTTTGTTTCTATAAATAAATCAAAGGTGTCGATACTAAGATGAGCATTCCGAACCTTTTATCACCCTAAAAAAAAAGTCGAAAAGAAAAAAAAAATACGAAAGAAATGTCAAAATTGTCTCCTTGCACGTGCTCTTTTAACCCTTTTTGGAGTTTTATGCACTTAAATCATTTTATATTGCAAATCATGCCTAGTTTAAAAAAACAAAAATATTTAAAAAAGGGAAGATACATCTCTACTTACACTTCCATTGTGAAGGCAATGAAGACTCTCTGTTGCACCTAACCCCTCCCCGTCAAAAGCAGCGGATTGTATTTGACATTTGACACGCCAACAGCGCGATATTTTTCAAAAAAAGAAGATTAAAATTAAAAGCATATTTTATTTAACACTTCTGCTGCATCCCGATTAAAAGAGAGAGAGGCTCAAATTAGACAACTTTCTCAATTTTTGAAATACAAATTTTACCCTAACAAAAAAACCTTCAAGTCATTCTATAAAAAAAAATAAAAATGAATCACAAAATTGCTTGACTATATAAAGGAGAAACTGATATTAAAGATAATTTAAAATTGAGATATTTTCGAATCGCAATTATCTCAAGTACCATCAACTTTTGAGGATACTCACGAATCACTTTTGATGAATTCTTTTAAGACATGCTTTCACGATAAATAAGAAGAGCATGCTAGTAAACCCATTGATGAACTTTTTCAATCTCTGCCTTTTTTTTTATAGCCTTCGTTAGAGAAAAAGGAGAAAGCTCTTACCTCACGGGTGAGGAAATTTGTCGAGAGAGATCTGAATTCGACATGATACAACCCGATTTATTTTAAATCTTTTAATGTAATCTTGCCAAAATAAAATTTTATTATTGTTAAAATAAAAAAAAAATGGAAAAGGAAAGAAAACAAAAAAGAAAAAGCACGGCCGAATTTATAGCGCCACCAATCAAAGACAAGACTCTCGTTTTTCCCGATTGGTTTACGGTAAAAGCGCCACGTGAAGGAGCCTGCCTTGGTCCCCAACCCAATACCGCAACCTAAAATCAACGGCCCTAGATCCCAGTTCCCGGTAATCTGACGGCCGTGGTTTGGCCAATCTGTGGGAGCGAAATCAACGGTCCGGATCTCTATATATATATATATATATCTGCTGTTCTTCGCTACGACGCCTAGGTGCGAAGCATATTCGGTTTTTGACCCATCTTTGTCTTCGGGCAGATCACGCTTGGTCGCTGCAGTTGTCGCGCGAGAGGGACTTCTTCGATCGTCTGCTTCTCTCGACTGATATTTTTCGAGCGCAAAGGTTGGAGCTTTTGGATTGCGTTTAGGAAGAGGGGATAAGGGAAGAAATGGGTAGCTCCGGATTCTCATGGAAGCTGGCGGATCACCCGAAGCTGCCCAAGGGGAAGACGATCGCCATGGTGGTCCTGGACGGGTGGGGCGAGGCCAAGCCCGACCAGTACAACTGCATCCACATCGCCGAGACTCCCACCATGGACTCGCTCAAGAAGGTGCGTTTTTGCGGGCTGGGTTCTCTCTGTCCCTTATTGCGTGGGGAAAAATGATGGCCGGCGAATATCCGATCTGGGTTTTTAGCTGATTTGGTGCCGATGGGTTTTCTGGGTTACTCCGGTTGATCTGAGTAAGAGTGGTACGATTGATTGCTGGTGATGGGAGTGTTGGGGTTTGATGGGAAACTGTCGAGTGGATTGGAGACTGATCTGGGGATCCTTAATGCTTTGGTTTGGTTGCTGATGCTAATCCCGTGATTTGGATATTAATTATTGATATGGGCTCTTTTCTATTTTTACGATATGGGCTCTTTTCTATTTTTACTTTCGTGATCTGATGATCCCATATCCATTTCCCATTTTCCATTTTGGATCCGCTTGATTGCCAGATGAACAATTGTTGATCTTACTAGCGTTATCTTCTATGCCGTATACAACTTTGAAGAACACGGTAGCTCCTTAAAGTTTACCCAGTTGCGAAATATTGCTTCTGATGTTTGTTTAGTTATTGTCAAATTAGATTGCTTGGATGCTCCATTAGCCTTTGCTTGTGAATCTTATTTGGTACATATGCTGAATGAGAAGTTACACTTTTCATGTTAAAGAGTGCCCCTGAGAAATGGAGATTGGTCAGAGCTCATGGAACTGCAGTGGGTCTCCCGACGGAGGATGACATGGGTAACAGTGAGGTTGGTCACAATGCTCTTGGTGCTGGCCGTATTTTTGCCCAAGGGTGAGCTTCTTCTGCTGGGTTTTAGCATACTTTATGCTTCTTTTTTGCCTCCAAGTGCTATGAAGGCGAGAAATTGTAAGATTTCTCTTTCCAAATGTAGTGCAAAGCTTGTGGACCTTGCTCTTGCTTCTGGAAAGATTTACGATGGAGAAGGTTTCAACTACATTAAGGAAAGTTTTGAGACTGGTACCTTACATTTAATTGGGCTCCTGAGTGATGGTGGAGTCCATTCTAGGCTTGATCAGTTGCAGGTCTCCTCTCTAATCCTGTCTTTTGCATCTTCTGCACGTTTAGCTTATTTTTGCAGCTGTAGGGATTAACCCTTTGCTCTGTGGTGCAGTTGCTGCTAAAAGGATCTGCTGAGCGTGGTGCTAAAAGAATCCGTGTCCATATTCTTACAGATGGACGTGATGTTTTGGATGGTTCGAGTGTGGGCTTTGTAGAAACTCTTGAAATTACCCTTGCAGAAATAAGAGCTAAAGGTGTTGATGCACAAATTGCATCTGGTGGAGGTCGAATGTATGTCACTATGGACCGATATGAGGTATGTGATCATGCCAGTGTCAGTGGTGGTTTTAAGTTTTTGTGAACTTTACTGGTTGTTGATTGGGCATCAATTAGCACATTTTACTGGTGTTGTTAATGAAAGTAAATTTAACTCTTCAAAGAACCAGTTAGATACGACACATGTATGAGATGGTTGGAGGAACCTTGCATCTGTTGTTTTTATTTCTCTTCTATTATCTCTGTAATTACCAGTGAGATAGGACTTTGTCTGGTCAAATCTAGCTGGTTATGCAGAAAGTTTTAGGAACTTGGTTAGATCCCAAATTCTGTTAATATCATCTGTTTGAGTTATGTTTCTGCTTCCCTATGGATTTCGGATTCTTGACCTGTTTGGTACCTGTCTTGTAAATGATAACATCTGAAGCTATTCCCATCATATGTTTGAGTTCATGTGTGCTTCACTAGCTTTGGGTTAAGAGTGACAGATTTGTATTCTGTATGTATGCAGTCATTATCTTCGAATGTGTGAGATGTACGTTAATATCTTATGAGCATCTTCCATGGATTGGCGATTGGCTGGCTAATACTTTAATAAAAAATTTATAAAACATGCAAATAGTCTGGGCATTCTTAATGATTTTGAGCCTCAGTTTAATGAAGCTTAGATCAAGTTGCTGGATCGATTTCGTTGATTGTTGTTCTTTATCCATTTATTATTTACCTTTATGACGTTGATTACTTAATCTGTTAGATAAATCAATAGAAAGAATGTCATTAAATTGCTATCAGGTGCATACCATATAAAGTCCCTCCTTGATACTAAATCTCATCGCTGCCATGGAAGAATATTCCTGTTGAATTGTTTTCATACCACGATATTAGGAGCTTCTTGCAATTCTCTCTATATTTGCAATTCATCAGATGAATTGTTGACCACATGATAAACAAATTATTATGAAACTCATGCAGAACGATTGGGAAGTTGTAAAACGAGGATGGGATGCACAAGTTCTCGGTGAAGCTCCTTACCAGTTTACAAATGCTGTTGAAGCTGTGAAGAAGCTAAGGCAGGAACCCAAGGCCAATGACCAATATTTGCCTCCATTTGTCATTGTCGATGACAATGGAAAGGCAGTGGGCCCAATTGTGGATGGTGATGCTGTTGTTACAATTAATTTCCGTGCTGACCGGATGGTTATGATTGCAAAGTCACTTGAATATGAAGATTTTGACAAATTTGATCGTGTTAGAGTCCCTAAAATCTGTTACGCTGGAATGCTTCAGTATGATGGTGAATTGAAGCTTCCAAGCCGTTACCTTGTCTCTCCTCCAGAGATAGAGAGAACATCTGGTGAATATCTCGTGCATAACGGTGTACGGACATTTGCCTGCAGGTGAGTCTACGACATTGCCTTTTTTTCTGTTTAACTGAGTTGAATCTGCATTTACAAGTACATTTTTAAATTGGTTGTGCTCTTCCTCATTAATTTACATCTGTTATCTTGCTCTTTTTACTTGTTGAGCATTTCGTGTTGCATTAACTGATTGAAATGTTTAAGAGTAGTGGAGTCACTTTTCAGGTTCTCATGTCCCCTGGTTTTCTTAGATGTGGCATTTTCTTTGACCTAGTTTTGGTTTAGACATATTTCTCTGTTTATATGCTGATATACTTTCGTTCTTCATCTGAACAGCGAGACTGTCAAATTTGGTCACGTCACATTTTTCTGGAATGGAAATCGCTCTGGCTATTTTAATCCTGAGATGGAAGAGTATGTGGAAATTCCTAGTGACAGTGGAATTACATTCAATGTCCAACCAAAAATGAAGGCAGTCGAAATTGCTGAGAAAGCTAGGGATGCCATCCTTAGCGGTAAATTTGACCAGGTAATTCAGTGTTATATATGACCATTACTTATCATAGTCATAATAGAAGAAGAAACAGCCTGGCACGTGAGGCTTTGAAATTTGATCGTATTCCTATGATTTGATTGTTATATTTGCATTTGCAACTGAAGGTACGAGTTAATCTTCCCAATGGTGACATGGTGGGCCACACTGGAGACATTGAGGCAACGGTTGTGGCGTGTAAAGCTGCTGATGAGGCAGTGAAGGTGTGATGTCCTGAAGTTTCTTACATTCTAGTGTTAATTCAGGGAATTTTTGTTAGCTTTGTCTTGCCATGAAGAGATTGCTAAGCCTGTTAGTTTTGAGACAGTATATTTGTGTCGAGCATAGTAAATTTAGAGAAGATCTTCTGAATGGGGTACCTTGTGTAACTGCAGATGATCCTTGATGCTGTAGAGCAAGTAGGAGGAATTTATGTCGTCACTGCAGATCATGGAAATGCTGAAGATATGGTTAAGAGAAACAAGTCAGGGCAGCCTCAACTTGACAAGAGTGGAAACATTCAGATACTCACTTCCCATACTCTTGAGCCAGTAAGTTTAATTTGTTCTTTTTTCGTATCATTTTTGTGGAAAACGTGACGACATATATTACAAACTTTGGCCATTGCATTTGTAATCTCTAATGTGGAATTGCATTCCTACTTGTTTCCTAGGTGCCCATCGCCATTGGAGGCCCTGGGTTGGCCCCTGGAGTCAGGTTCCGCAGCGACGTTCCCAGTGGAGGGCTCGCGAATGTTGCTGCTACTGTGATAAATCTTCATGGGTTCGAGGCTCCTTGCGATTATGAGCAGACCCTCATAGAAGTGGTCGATTGATAATTAGGCTAGCTCTTATTAGTCTCGACAGTTTTTGGTCGAGCGCCAGGCGATCAGACATTGCCAGCGGATATATGCTTAAATAAGTTCAATCTGAGCTTACTCCCTGGATTTGTTTTGAGTTATATCGGCCAAGTTTTGCTGGCTACGGACGGAACAGCAATTCGCAACCGGGCTAATTGTTGGACTATTCTGCTGAACATCTTATTACTTATTTTCAGACCCTTATAAGAAAGAGGAGGCTGGTTTTGGGTTTTCAAGAGAGTGGAAGAAGTAACTTGTGTCAAGGCAAGCTCCCAGCATTTTGATTGAATACAATAAATGATGATTGCTCTGGATTCCGTTTGTTTGGTGGAAAATATATTATTTAAAAAAATGATAGTTTGTATGGTTTATGAAAATATTTGATTATGACTTATTGATGAAAATGCTTGTTTGTTATTTAATTATTTCGAGCGTCACAAGTTATTAATTTTAGGAAAATAAATTTTTGAAGTCGTTTATATTTTACGAAATGAATGGAGTTGTAAAGTTGACTTTTCGCCCATGCAAGTGCTCTGTCATTCTCATTTTGTCTCTAGTTGGCCTACATCGTCGGCAGAACATGTATCATTGGAAATGGGCATCGATCGTTGATATGGATATAGACTGACAGACAATCCATGGATCTTAAAGAAACACAGCTATTGATTGTGTCGGTCCCACTGATGAAGTCGGTTCTTGTGGACCCGAGTCCAGAGAACTGGAGAAGTGGACTTGGATCCTTACGTTGTGGCAACGATCGGCCTCAGGTGATTAGGGTCTTCCCTTTCCTGAAATTCATTCGAACATTACCATAGGATTTGGGGTGAGTTAGTGATTCATTTGGTGGCTCTCTTGAGACCAACTGTCGAGCTTGACTAATCTCCTCATTAAAGTGTTACATTCCTCGTGACATTGATTTTGACATGCTAATATCAAATGCATGGGTCGGGTCGGATTAGGTATGGGTCGTGAAATTTACATTGCAATAAATGGGTCATCAAATGGTTCAATAACCAACTCATCTGTTTGACTAGTCTAAGCATTCATTTATTTGACAAATAGGTATTGAAGACTTGAGACTCTAAATTCAAACCCATGCTGATGCTTGAATGTATAAAGTCCGTTTGATTGTAGTAATGGAACAATACTGTAGTAGGCTTAGGGTGTGTTTGGTAACGTTTCTATTTTTCATAACAATTTCTTTTTAGTAATTAATTATTTTCTATTTTTATTCCCCAAATAATTTTTGAGTAAAATAATGTGTTTGGTAACTGTATAAATTTTTTATTCTTGGAATAGAAAAAAAACATGTACACATTTGGTTTGACCCAAAAAATTTCTATTGTTTTCTTCTTTCGAGGGCGACGGTAACCGACAATGGAGTTGGCGATCGGCTATGGCAACGGTCATGAGTGGCAATGGCCAGCGTCGTAAGAGAAAGAAATACTTGTTCTAGAAATTCTTCTCGAAAGTAAGAAGTTACTTTTTTCCACTTCTTGTTTTTATTTCCAATTTATTCCCTAGAGTAGTATTCTATTCCTGGAAATAAAAAATACTAATAGACGTTATCAAACGGATGTCTGTTCTTTTTCTATTCTGAAAAAGAAAAAAGAAAAAAAGAAAATGAAAAGCGTTACCAAACGATGCCTCAGTACCTATACTGTTGTTACAAGGATGAGCATGCGGAACGCCACCCTAAATGGGGTAAATTCCCTCCATTCATATTTGTTTATGTTTTAATAATTTATTTTATGGTTATAGTTAAAAAGTTAAGCACACTTATGATTATATTAATGAATTGTTACGATATGGTAATTATCACTTTGAAAAGCCAACTGTGAGTGTAATATGCCATGTGTATCATCAAGATGTTGAATATAAAGATTGTTGAGAAAACTCCTAACTTTCTATGTATTTAAACAAGCAACACTTCGATTACAAACTGTGAAGAAGAGTCATATGTTGACAAATTATGCAAAGTCTACTTTTTACAGAAGGAGAAATAAAGAGACGCAGAATCTCATTCTGTCAGGGACTAGAAAGAACCTCAAGGACTAGAAGGAGGACAAGATCACCAATGGTTACGGGTTTTACTTACCTTACTCATATTGATTTTGGTAGATCAAATTGATTAACACGATCAATCATCAAGACAATTTCTAAAGAAGAATAAAACACTTATGGTAATCCAAATTCTATTTGTATTGGCGATCGGAATGAAATGGGATTTAATCCGTCTTCAATGGTTAAGAAATCTTTTCTTATGAAGTCTGTTCAAGAAAAGAAATGGAAGGCAAATCTCTCAAGGTAATAACTAATAGTTAGTTTTGGCTCGGAGAGTATATAAAGAAAAGATACGACTAGAAGATAAAAAAGTGAGAATACAAAATTCCAAAGTCTGATTCTATTCTCCACAAAAATTGTTTGAGATAGTGCAAAAACTAAGTGATTCAAAATGTGTTATTGCCAAGAAGAGTGATTTAGTGAGAGACATCATCACCGAGTATTTACACTCAAGAACTTGTAATCATTTTGATCACATAGTAAAATTCAGCCAATTAGCTGACAGCGTGGGAGAGTAGACGTAGACTTGACAAAAGCCGAATAACTATGACTTTGTTTGCTATATATTCAACACACGAACCCCATGAGTGCCAAAAGTTGGCACAAAGGGACACTTAAGTACCAAAAGTTACAAACGGTACACTTAAGTGCCAAAATCGGAGCAAAATGGATCACTTAAGTGCCAAATCCGGGCAAATTGCCACGTGTTTATTTTCCAGCGACTTCATTTGCTAACGGAGCATTTTTTTCAAAATAAAAAATTTCACATGGCAATTTTAATAAAAAAAAATTATTCACGTCATATTTTAAAGTCCACATCAGATTTTAAAACAATTAAAATCGATTTTATTAAAAAAAAAGGGGGAGGGGAAATAGGCAAGGGCTGTGTAGCCATCAACGTCGCCACCGAGAAGAGTCAGCGACGGTGGGCGAGGGTCGCCAGCCCTTGCCCCGTCAGCCGGGGACGCCGGGCCCCGACCGGCTTGTGGCGAGGGTCGCAACCCTCCCCCAGATTCAGTGAGGGTCGCCGGTCCTCACCCCGCCGGGCCAAAGGCCGTCGTCGTTGGCCCTTACCCCGTCGGGCCAAAGGCCATCGTCGTCGGCCCTTCTCGGCGACGGTGGGGCGGCGATGGTGGCGGCGGCGAGGGCTGCACAGCCCTTGTTGATTTCCCCTCTTTTTTTTTTATCTTTAAATTAATCAATTTTATAATATTTTATTTTTAAAATTTTTAAATTTTTTTTAATTAATAATTTTAAAAATCCAGGTCAATGCAAAAACAACGTCATTTTGCGCTGATTTTTAGTCGTTTCAATTTCCGGCGAGCCATGTAGGCAAAAAAATAAATAAAAAGATGTCACGTAGGATTTCTGGCAGGATTCCGTAAGTTATTCATTTTTTTTGAAAAGTGGCACTTAAGTATACCCGAGAAAGTACAGCAAGAGTGCCAAAAGTTGGCACGAAGGGATACTTAAGTGTTAAAATTTACAAACGGTACACTTAAGTGCCACTTTTCAAAAAAAATGGATTACTTAAGTGCCATGTCGCCGGAATCTTGCTGGAAATCTTACGTGGCATTTTTTTATTAATTTTTTTGCCTACATTGCTAGCCGAAAATTGAAATGACGAAAAATTAGTGCAAAACGACGTCATTTTTGCGTTGACGTGGATTTTTAAAATTATTAAATAAATAATATAAAATAATTTAAAAACAAAATATTTTAAAATTGATTAATTTAAAAAAAAGGAGGGGGAGGGGAAATCGGCGAGGGCTGCACAGCCCTCGCCGCTGTCGCCCCATCGTCGCCGGTAAGGACCGGCGACGGTGGATGAGGGTTGGCCGGGGTCATCGGGCCGGCCTACGGTGAGGGTCGCTGGCCCTTGCCCCGCGGGGCTAATGGTGGCCAGCCACCCAGATTGCATTGGATCTGGGCGGCTGATGGCCCTTGGCCCGGCGGGGCAAGGGCCGGCAACCCTCACTGCAAGCTGGCCGGGGCTCGGCAACCCCGGCTAACCCTCGCCCATCATCACCGGCCATTCCCGGCGACGGTGGGGTGGCGACGGTGGCAGCGGTGAGGGTTGCACAGCCCTCGCCGATTTCCCCTCCCCCTTTTTTTTATTTAATAAAATTGATTTTAATTTTTTTAAAATCTGACGTGGACAATTTTTTTTATTAAAATTGTCACGTGGAATTTTTTATTTTGAAAAAAATGCTCTGTCAGCAAATAAAGTCGCCAGAAAATGGATACATTGCAATTTGACCGGATTTGGTACTTAAGTGATCCATTTTGCTCCAATTTTGTCACTTCAGTGTACTATTTGTAACTTTTGGCACTTATGTGTCTCTCCGTGCCAACTTTTGACACTCCTGGGGTCCGTGTGTCCAACAAAGTCTATCTCATCCAAATTGTGTTTAATTTTGATATTCTGATTCTATCACCATCAAATTTTATATTGGTTGTTTTAGTGCATAAATTTCATTTATATCTATTCATCCCCTTCCATATGTTGGTATTAGCAATATTAAGGGTTACATGGCATATGCACTTAAAATCCTAAAATTTGTTAAAAAAATGTAATTGGATCCTAAAATTTGTCACATTGGTACAATTAAATCTTTTTGTTAATGAAAATGCTAATGTGGCTAACGAAAATGTTGACGTGGCTTTTATTTTTAATTATTTTCTTTGTCTCGCTTGGCAATGACATGGTAAATCATGAAATATAAGACTAAGACAATGTTATTTTAGTCTAAATCTTATTTTAAATACAAAATTAATTAAAATTAAAATTTTAAATAAGCTAAATTAATACTTGGTGATGACGCGGCCCTTGCCCACAGTCGATTATATCAATTTAATTAGTTTTAGGATTTAATTGTAAATTTTGAAAATGTTAAGACTCAACTGTATATTTATGATAAGTTTTAGGATTTTCTTTGTACATATCCCTAAATTTAATATATCCTTATTTCTATTATTTAATAATTAATGTATGATTACAATTTAGATATAATCATATAATAAGTGATTATGTGAAAATGTATTATTTGTTACGTACATTTTATTATCATTGAAATAATATATGCTTATCAACATTATGATTAAATCATAGCTATTTATGATTAATATAATCAGCAGCTAACCAATAATTAAAATGATATAAAACTTAATTATGAAGATTCAGACAATCATACCTAATAATGGCAACCATGTTATGCTAATTATCCATTACTAAACATTTTTACGTAATAAATAACTAGAATGAAGAGTGCAATAGCAATAAATGCGAAAATATTTACTTCCATCGTTTATTTTTATTATTTAGCAATAACTCGGGGTTTAATGCCATTGGAGATGAGAAATCTTTCGCCCATAAATTCAACGGCATTAATAATTCAATCGTCGTCGAAAGGTCGAAAACGATGACGTGGCACGCACCCGTTCGAAAATTCAAAACCCCCCCCCCAGACAGGGCACGTGCCGAGCATGTGCCGAGCCATCTCCCTCCTCTCGACAAAATTCAAATTCGCCACCGACGCCGACCACCATTTTCTCTCTCCTCCCCCGCCCGCTTCGCAGCCCCCTCAACGTTCCAAAAAACACCAACCGCCCATTTCTAGAGAGCGATTCTAGAGAGAGAGAGAGAGAGAGAGAGAGAGAGAAGAGAGGAAAGAGAGTGAAGAGAGAGATTTTAGAGAGAGAGAGAGAGTGATCGGAGATCGGAGATCGGCGGCGATGGAGAAGTACGAGAAGCTGGAGAAGGTCGGGGAGGGAACGTACGGCAAGGTCTACAAGGCGAAGGACAAGGCGACGGGCCAGCTCGTCGCCCTCAAGAAGACGCGCCTCGAGATGGACGAGGAAGGCGTTCCCCCCACTGCCCTCCGCGAGGTCTCCCTCCTCCAGCTCCTCTCCCAGTCCCTCTACGTCGTCCGCCTCCTCTCCGTCGAGCACGTCGACGGCTCCTCCAAGCGCAAGCCGGCCGCGGCGGAGGGCGGCGGCGGGGACGGCGGCTCTGGCCTTGCCGCCGGGAAGCCGATGCTGTACCTTGTGTTCGAGTACCTGGACACCGATCTCAAGAAGTTCATCGACTCGCACCGCAAGGGGCCGAACCCTAGGCCCATCCCCCCCGCCCTCGTGCAGAACTTCCTCTACCAGCTCCTCAAGGGCGTCGCCCACTGCCACAGCCACGGCGTGCTCCACCGCGATCTCAAGCCCCAGAACCTGCTCGTCGACAAGGAGAAGGGGATCCTGAAGATCGCCGACCTCGGGCTGGGCCGCGCCTTCACCGTCCCGCTCAAGAGTTATACTCATGAGGTCCTTTGCTTTCTGGCGATCCTCTTGTGGTGTTTGGAGGGCGAGAGTGTTGTTGATTTCGACTGACGATTTCGTATATTTTCGATTGCAGGTTGTCACTCTCTGGTACAGAGCACCTGAGGTGTTGCTGGGAACTACTCACTATTCAATTGGCGTGGATATGTGGTCCGTCGGATGTATCTTCGGTAACTATCTCCTCAAAATCCGTCACTGGAAGTGGCCGGTGTATCTTTGTCTTCTTTGCTACATTTTCTGAAAGCCTTTTGCATCGACCGTGTTAGATCTCTGGTTTGCTTCTGCTGAAATCGCATTCTTCTTCAATGTGGAATTCGAATATTGTTCATGCTGATGTTGAAGACAACGTTTTTAAGACTAACAGTTATAAATTGTTGATGTCGAGGTGTAGGTCTTGGGTTTCTGTAGTATGGATAGGTACGAGTTCTTCATGTTCTTTGATTTCAGATTTGTCATGATGATGTAAAGTCTGTAAGATTTGCGGGACACGGTGTTAATTGTTCGATCATCTCATTTTTAGCATCATTTTTCACTTGACGAACAAGAGTTAGAGACGCGACACACTTCCTAACATGTTCTGCGCCAAGTGACTGTGCTTCCATTTCTTTGCTTTCTATCATTTCTAGTCATGAGATGCTTGTTCCCGGGCTTTCTCTGTTCCTTCTGCTTAATGCTGTGATTAGTTTCAGACACACGTCCTTGTTTTGGTCGATTTCTATCTATTTTTTTGATTTTCTTCAGCATATAGCAAGTATATTTCTTGTCTTTTGCTTATCCTAACTCTAGATGTCCTGATTCATCACAGCTGAGATGGTAAGAAGGCAAGCCTTATTTCCTGGGGACTCTGAGTTTCAGCAACTGCTTCACATATTCAGGTAATTTGTTTTACCCATTAATCCGATGGCCTTAAAACCAGCTAACTTAAGCCCTCTTTCTAACTTCTTCCAATCTTTGTCAATGTATTGTTGTTAGTACTCATGAATCCTTGATTTGCGGAGAATTAGCATGCCCTAGTCTATTTGCTAGGCTACAGTGTGAATTGGGTAGTAATTGACAATTATACCTCGCTTTCGGTTGTTCTATTTGGTGTGAATTTTCTTCACTCTAATGATAAGGGACAATCCCAAGTTGTTGTACCTCGTGTGTTTAAAGTTAAATTTATGAGTTTTAGTAATTCTGCTAAGATTTATTTTTGGATGTTTGCGACTGAAGGCTATTGGGAACCCCAACTGAGAAGCAATGGCCAGGAGTCACCACTTTGAGGGATTGGCATGTTTATCCACTATGGGAACCTCAAAACTTGGCAAGAGCTGTTCCATCCCTTGGACCTGACGGGGTGGACCTTCTGTCGGTTAGTATTTGTACCCTTGCTGAAATTTGAATGTCTAGTAAATAAATACAGGCGAGAAGATGATTTGGCTTGAATTCTGCTCTCTGTTTAAAACTGCTTTCGTCCATTGACCCATGATCATTGTTATAAAAGCTACATAAAAAGAGTTGGGAGGCTAGTAAAACAAATGATGCGGGGGCGGAATTGTGCAACAAGTATGGCTTCCTAGCTGATCCACTGATTTTCCTAGTTTTGCCAGCATTTGTCTTGATTCTTGGCTTAATGCGAGAATCGATTCTCTATAATGAAGTGAAAGCTCACAAGATACAATTACTAGAAAGTGTGAATTATACAAAAAAAGACTGGAAGTTGTCTTCTGGCATATGAGAGGGCAAGGAACTATAGGTTGTGTCGATGGTTACAAATAATGTCCATGTGGAAAGACGTTACTTCTGATTTGAATATGTGAGCTTTTCGCAGTGCTCAATCATGCATATCAGTAATCAACATTGGACGCTCTTAGGCAAATAATAGCCTGAATCTTATGGCAAGATATATCTCTTTTATTTTCTACAATCTGTAAACTCTCAAATGTTATTGTTGACTGATGCAGAAAATGCTGAAATACGATCCTGCCGAAAGGATCTCGGCCAAAGCAGCACTTGATCATCCTTATTTCGACGGTCTTGACAAGTCTCAGTTCTGATAATGCCTCGGATACACCCAAGTGTTTGCTGCACGGCCTCTTATGTTCTGATGTAGTCCTTGTATTTACCTTAAAAGTTCTTTCACGCTTAAAGGGTGCTTCTGTTTGCTAGGCGCTCGACGCAGACGAGTGTCATCATCTCGGTGATGAAGTTTCATGTAACCAATGTCAATGAATTTTCTTTTTCCTTCCAAAAGCAATGGCTACGTTCCCCGGGAATTTCAATGTCTCCATCTTTGATTTCAATTGGGCGTCGATGGTGAATGTTCATTGTTCTATATACTCCGAAAAATAAAAAAAAGCGACAGGACGCTTTTGGTTCCTCTAGCGATTGGGATAAGGATTGTGGTTATTTTGATGGAGGCAACTTTATCCATTAGAGATTATTGGGGGCGCTCTCGTAACAAAGTTGAGGCCATTGCTATGTGCTAGTTGGGCAGAGAAGAAGAGGGTGGGGTGGGGTGTTGGACACAGGAGAATTTTTCCTCCCCTATACGTGCCATGCCAAATCTGAGCGATCCACTCATTCAGCTCCACGCTATTAATAGCAATCCAATATTCTCTCCCTCTCTCTCTCTCTCTCTCTCTCTCTCTCTCTCTCTCTCTAAACCCATTGTTCTTGCTCTCTGGCCAAGTCTTTTCTTGTATGATTCTTGATTCATCTGAATCTGATCATAAATGAATTCCAAAGGAACGAAGGAGATCAGCATGGACGGCGTCCTGGAAGAAGTTGGAGGGTTGATAGAGAGATTGTTGGAAGGAAGGAAAAGGAAAGGAAAGTACATCCAGCTGATCGAGCCTGAAATTCGCCGGCTTTGCATTGTCGCCAAGCAGGTCTTCCTTGCTCAGCCCAATCTCCTCGAATTGGAAGCACCCATCAACGTTTGCGGTAATCCTGCGTTCTTTCTGATCTGTTTGTTCAATTGTGGTCGGGTTATGCTAAATGTGTTAAGGTGAAATGAATGATCATGGGGACTATGGACTTTTCTTTGTCTGTGATTGCGTGATTTTGCTCACCAGATAAGTCATCGAGACCGAATCGGATGAAAGATCATGTGGGTTGGGTTATGTTCAGGGACATCTCGATCGGAAAATGGCTAATGACTTTGAGTCAACAAGAGAAATCTTCTGCGATCATCGTAAACTTACAATAGCAAATCCATCGACATTTTGCTCTCGTGTGCTCGGCATTTGTAGGAAAAAGAAATGTAGAGAAGAAGAAGAAGAGCGGAAGGATCTTGAGTAGAAAAATAAATGAATCCCATTTGGTTGGATTCGCCTTATCAAAACTGGGTGTCTATAAATTTTCAAGTTTCATCCTTTGAAATAATGCATTTCGTTTCGAAAACACAAAGCGACAATGTTCATTGTCCTTGGAGTCTTGTGTTGTGGAAAAAGCTGTGGAACAACAAAATTCTCTGTAGCCTCTCAGCCATTTCTCTTACTCTATGAACCTCCATTTCGAGCAGCAAGATGACGTTACTGCATGCGGTTCAGAGCATCGTTCTTACATCAGCAAACACGTTTTCCCCAAAAACTTTTAAGTACGAGGAAATGGGCTAAATATACGTGCAAGGTATCTCCTGACAAGGTATGCTAGATGTGTTGAAGAAATTTTGGAAGCACTTGTTTGCCAGAATGACACGAATATAAGTACTAGAGTGGTGTTCGAGATACTAGATTGTTTGGATGGAAGCGAGTTCCACCAATGTTCAGGCCAGTCGGTGCAATGAACATGGAAATATGGATACAGCCAAGCGAACCCCAAGCGCAAGGGCTTCGGTACTGCTTCTTTCTGGTGTCGATCCTCTTATGACAGCTCTCATAGTGCAGACCGTCCGGTAGCTCGAATCATCTTGCATCAACTTCTTGGCTCTAGTTTATGAAACTCCTTCAGGAATGATTTTGTTTCTCTTATTTGCAGGTGACATACATGGACAATACCCAGACTTACTAAGATTATTTGAAAGCGGCGGTTTCCCACCGGATTCGAACTACTTGTTCCTTGGAGACTACGTTGACAGAGGAAATCAAAGCATAGAGACCATCTGCCTCCTCCTCGCCTACAAGGTAAAGTTCCCGGAGAACTTCTTTCTCCTCCGAGGGAACCACGAGTGTGCCTCCATTAACCGGATCTATGGCTTCTACGATGAGTGCAAGCGTCGCTTTAGCGTCCATCTGTGGAAGATCTTTACGGATTGCTTCAATTGCTTGCCAGTGGCGGCAGTGATTGACGACAAGATCATTTGCATGCATGGTGGACTCTCTCCGGAGCTTGAGAACTTGGATCAGATCAGGGGTCTAGAGAGGCCCACAGACGTGCCGGACCAGGGGCTATTGTGTGACCTGCTCTGGGCGGATCCTGATAGAGAGATCAAAGGGTGGGGCGAGAACGACAGGGGCGTTTCCTACACTTTTGGCGCCGACAGAGTGGAAGAGTTCCTAAAGAAACACGACCTCGATCTAGTATGCCGTGCTCACCAGGTCATTTTGATTTTCTATGCTTCAAGATTCTTTCTGTTCAATCAACTCGTATTTACATGAAAAGTGTTCTTTCTTTTTCATTTCAGTCTATCTGAGTGCATTGCGAATTACAGATTCTGTCTTGTAAGAGCTTGTCATGGGCATGAAACTCATTCCAGTTCTGGTACACTGTAATTAAGCACTGAAAACAAAAGAAATATGTGAGAATTACATGAGATTTTTTAAGCAAACAAATAGTTATCTTCGTTAAATTCGATCAAAGCAAGGGAATGCATTGTCAATGAATATTTTACTCTATGGAGGTGATGTTGCTGACATCTTGGCTGAATGATCTTTTGCAGGTGGTTGAAGATGGTTACGAATTCTTCGCAGACCGAAAGCTGGTTACCATATTTTCAGCTCCTAATTACTGTGGGGAATTCGACAATGCCGGGGCGCTAATGAATGTGGACCCGAGTTTGTTATGCTCGTTTCAGATTGTCAAGCCATGGGGTTGAGGAAGAGTGACAACTAAACGAGAAGAGTACATTTTAGAACTCATGGACCGATTAATTATTCCTAAGCTTCCTGTCATTTCCAAACAGCAATGAATGCACAGCGAGCGAAAATTTGTGACTAGTGAGGCCGACGGCTTTCGAAAGAAGGTTGAGCGCTAGCTCATTTCGGGTTTGCATTTGTAGCGGAATTCAGCAGATCATTTGAATACTAATGATGTAAATATGGAGTCGAGGTTCGCAAGGTAGGGTGGGTGATAGCCTTATGCAACTTCATGTACATCCATAGCAATGTTCTTCAGTGTTTCTGTGATCCTCTGGCAATGGATGGAAATTATTGACGCGTGATTGACTCCATAGGATTCGCCGGATGATCATGCGTTTTGGTTTCGACGTGTCGGATTTCGTGTTTGAACGATAGTCTTCCTCTCAGACTCCGCCGCTTGTGCATTGATTTCATTCATGGTCGGTTCGATCTGGACTCTGTCATCGGCCAAGTTCAGCATCTGCCATGCATGCCCCTCTGTTGAAAAGATCATATTTCAAAGAAGCAAACATGTTCATCATGATTAAATTGACAAAGATCATATACCTTCAAGTCGAGCTCTGGTAAGATCGCAGTTCAAGGCAGACGAAAACGAGAACCTTAGCGACGTAAAAAAGAACATAAAAAAAAAGGCCCGGCAAGGAACGAGTATCGTCTAAGACAAATGAAAGTGACACGAGAACTGATAAATCTGAATCGAATATCGACATCAACAAAGATCATTGTAAACACAAGTGGACAAACAATGATAGATGTTGACAAATCTTGAACGGACTAGATTGCATTCTTTGAAAAAAAGTTCAGAAATTAATCGAACCAAAAGAAAGGTTTAAGGATTTGATTGCATTCTCTATACAAGATTTAGGAACACAGATAAACGTCAACAACAGGGAGAATCGGGTCGCAGAAAGAATCTTTGAAATAGACATTTCGAATCGACAAAGCATATTAACGGACAAATTAAAGCATATGATTCAAATTATCGGAGGAAACGAAGATGAGTGCTTCTCTATATATAGCCTAACACTTCACTCATATTATCTGCAAAAGGAGAGAGAGAGAGAGAGAGAGAGAGAGAAAAGAGAGACGAAAAGAATGAACATGGCTATGGCTTTTGTTCGTCGATTTGCGCTCACACTCCTCGGTCTCCTTCTCGCGTTCAACTTTGTCCGGGCCGATCCGGATACGACCATGGTTAACAAAATTTGCAACGGCAATGTCTATGGAAGCAGCGATCCATACGCGAACAGCGTATCGTACGTCCTGGAGGACATGGCGACCGTGACGGCGAACCCCCCTGGCTACAATTACTACACCGAATCTCCTTACGCCGAAGCAACGGCTTATGGCCATGCTGTTTGCAATGCTGCGCTTTCATTTACTGATTGCGCTACTTGTATGAGCTCCGCGAAGAGTCAGATACTCAGCAACTGCCCGAATAGCATCGGGGTTCAGATGCAGCTTCAGGACTGTAGGATGAGATACGAGAATTACCCTTTTACGGAGTAAAGAAGAGGTTTCGAACACTTTCGGTCCAATGTTGTCCTTTTTAACTTTTTTTTATTTTGCAATTGTCATAAAGAGGAATCCCTATCTCAGGTATGGAGATAGTGGACCGAATAAAAAAGCTCGGACATTTTGTTTTGTTTTTAGTACGGCAAATTTTTGTGATATGTGATGCCTCTTGTACTTGGTTCTATTCAACTAAAGAAAGCACCACACCTATCACTTTCTCTTCTCATTTTGAATTAATATTACAAAAAACTCAAAATTAATATATTTATGATAAATTTTAATTTTTATGATGGGATGTTGACGAGATTATTGAATGTGCTCTTCTCAGGATTATTTTCATATTGTTGCATGAGTTCTTTGAGAAGCTTCTCCACTTTTTCAAAATTCCAAATTGATATATTTATCAACTGTCAATTTAACAGAATATAACGGAAGGTAAATTTGTCATGTGCATGTCGATTTTGACTTTTGATGATTAAAAAATTTATTTAAAGTAAATGTTTCACATGCGTATCGATTTAAGATTTTTAGTAATATTAATCATTTGCCTTTGATAATTGCTTTGTGTACATCGCATTGACTGTTGCAAAACTATAAGCTTTTTTCCTCTTAAACATCTCTTCTAGCAGGAACGGATCAACGGCTCATTTAGAAAAATCAAGAGAAGGTCTCGGTGCCATTCATCGTTATCATCGGTGTCGAGTGGAAATGTAGCAACACGTAGTCGAGACCTCTTAGCTAATAGACCATTACCCTCGACCTCGATCCTCGTTCCTATATGAACATGTCACTGCCACGTGCCTGCCATGTTTGGAATTTGTCGAAAGAGTGGCTGAACTTCGGTCATAGTGCACAAATTGTGAAAGATCGAAAATTTAGTGTGATGGGTGATTGAAATCAAAGTTAAGTAAGTTGATTACAAAATCCACGTCCATCAGAGTTACCCAAAAAGAGTTCAACGGTAAAATAATACCTAGGAGTTAACATATCTCATGTCATTGATTTCGAAGAAGCAAATATGTTTATCATGATTAAATGAAAATTACTCAAAAAGCCTTAAAGCTATCATACAGATATTAATTCAGTCAAAATTTTTTTTAATTTGATCAATTTAGTGCTAAACCTTTTAATGATTTACTAACCGACAATCGCTAATGTAGATATCAACCATCCGACGTGGCATGATTGATGTTGATGTTGATATGGAGTTTTATTTATTTATTTATTTCTTTTCCTTTTTCTTTTTTCATTATGGGTTGGCGATCGGTGAGGACTTTGCGGCCCTCACTACAAATGAATTAAAAAAAAAGAAAGAAAAGAAAAGAGAAAAGAGCAAAATAGTTTATAAAAATAATCAAAATATTGTCAACGTTAGTGTCGGCCTTCTATGTAAGGTAGCCAATTCACATCATCGATTTTTGGCCAAAATTAGTTGGAAGTACTATAATGGAAAATCGACAAAAAGGTTTAGGATATAATTAGCCAAATTGAAAAAAAAGTAAGACTCAATTGGCGTTCGAAAATAGGTTAATGATTGTTTTGGTAATTATCCCTGATTAAATTAACAAAGATAATACCTTGAAGTCGAGGTGTGGTAATATCAACGGTTCAAGACAGAAAACAAAGTATGAAAATCTCATCGTATTATAAATAAATAAAAAGGCCTAGAAAAGAACATGTATTGACAGAGACAAAAAAAGGCAAATCGGCTGAATCCCAATTGAATATTGAGATCAGCAAATATCATTTGTAAACACGACCGGCAAATGATGATGGACGTCCAAAGGCGATCGATTTTGTTATCAACAGATCTTTTACAAATGGATTGAAGAAAGCATCTTAGAATTGGATATCCGCCATCGACAAAGCATACCAACGTATGTAATAGCCTATTATTCAAATTACCGGAGAAAACAAAGATGAGTGCTTCTCTATATATAGTCTCACACTAAACTCAAATTATCTACAAAAAAAGAAAAGAAAAGAATTAACATGGCTATGGCTTTTCTTCATCGATTTGCGCTCGCGCTCCTCGGTCTCCTTCTCGCGTTCAACTTTGTCCAGGGCGATCCGGATAAGATAACGGTGTACAAGTTTTGCAACGGCAACGTCTATGGAAGCAGTGATCCGTATGCGAACAGCGTATCGTACGTCCTGGCGGCTATGGCGACTGTGACGGCGAACCACCCTGGCTACGATTACTACACCCAGTCTCCTTATGTTGAAGCAACGGCTTATGGCCATGCTGTTTGCAATACAGCGCTTTCATTTTCTGAATGCGCTACTTGTATGAGCTCTGCAGAGAGTAAGATACTCAGCGACTGCCCGAATAGCATTGGGGTTCAGATGCAGATTCCGGATTGTAGGATGAGATATGAGAATTACCCGTTCTCGGAATAGAAAAGAGGTCTCGAATACTTTCGGTCCAGCGTCGTCCTTTCAACTTTTTTCTTTTTCAGTTATCAAAAAGAGCAATGACTATCTCAGTTATGGAGATAGCGAAAGCTTGTTTCTGAATAAGAAGCTTAGGAATAGGCGTTTCTTTTATTTCAAGTACGGCAAATATTTAGGATGTGTGATGGCTCTTGGACTTGGTTCTATTCAACAAAATGAAGGACCACACCATATATTTTTTCTTCTTTTTCCTCGTGTACACCGTATTGACTATTGCAATACTATAAGCTTTTCTCCCCTTGAACATCTCATCCCCAGTGGAAACGGATCATCGGCTAGTTTCGAAAAATCAAGAGAAGGTCTCGTGTGCCGCTTATGAGTATGGTTGGTGTCAAGTGGAAATATAGCAATATTTATTGACGAGACCTCCTAGCTAACAAACCGGTACACTTCGGCAAAAGTATAGCCCAAGTACCAAAACTTGGCACGGGGGGACATTTAAGTGCCAAAAGTTATAAAATATGCACTTAAGTGCTACTTTTTTAAAAATTAGATCACTTAAGTACTAACTCTGGTAAAGGTTGCTGGAAATCTAATGTGGCTTATTTTAATAATATAAATCGCTTATGTGGCTTATCGGAAGATGAGTTAGAAAAACTCAGCTAAAACGACATCGTTTTTGTGTTGACGTGATATTTAAAAAATGTATTAATTAAATAATATTAAATAACTTAAAAAATTTATTATTAAAAAATTTATTAATTAAAAGGGGGGGAGGGGAGGGTTCAGGCAAGGGCTGTGCAACCCTCGCCACTGCTGCCGTCGCCGGCCCACCATTGTTTAGAAGGGCCGGTGATGGTGGGGCGAGAGTCAGTTAGGCCTTGGCCAGTGGCCGGCAACCTCGACTGACCTGCGGCGAGGGCCCATAGGCCCTCGTCATAGGTCGGTCGGGGTCGCCAGCCATTGGCCAGGGCTTGGCGACCCTGGTTGAGCCTCACCCCACCATCGCTGGCTCTATGGTGGCGGCGAGAGCTGCATAGCCCTTGCCCGAACCCTCCCATTTCCCTGAACCCTCCCCTTCCCCTCCTTTTTTTTTTTTTAATAATAAAATCGATTTAAATTTTTTTTTTTCTGGTATGACTTGGACAATTTTTTTTTCTTAAAATTACCATATGTATATTTTATTTTGAAGAAAAATGCTTTGTCAACAAATAAAATCGCCGGAAAATGACACGTGGTAGTTTGGCCGGATTTTTTTTGCTATTGGTACTTAACTGATCCTTTGTACTCCGATTTTGGCATTTAAGTGTACCTTTTGTAACTTTTGGTACTTAAGTATCCCCGTGCCAAGTTTTGGCACTCTTGGGGTCCGTATGCCGGTATACTCCATTATCCTTCGTACATGAACATATTGGTACCTAGTTTCACTTTCATTTCATTGGAACCTAAATATGGCGGACGATTCACAATGTAAATTAGGAGTCCAAAATTGCAAGGTGGTGTGAATATTGCCTTGTGCAACTTCATCTATGTCCAAAAGAGATGAAAGTGAACCTAGGTAGACAATGGCTTGATTGTGTAATACCTACCTAGCAATTTTACTTCAGTGTTTCTATGATCCTCCGACAATGGATGGAAATAATAGACTAGCAATTAACTCCAAAGGGATATGCTAGATGATCAAGCGCATTGCTTAGAGACAACTAGGGGTGATGGTTATAGGTTGAGTAGGTTCCAAAACTGAAATTTGAAACCTACCATGTTATAATCAGTTTCTAGTTTTTGGACATTGGAATTTATCCTATTTGCCTGGAACTGGTTTTGGAACCTACACTGTTTTTTTGGTCCGGTTCCAGATTATACTTGAAAACTTGCTGTTGAATTATCTTGTTTTCTTGACCTAATTATTAGGAAATAGCTGTAAAGAATTAGTTTGGAAATGATTTATTAGTATCCCTTAATTTGTGGTATCTTTCAGATTTTATTTTATTTTTTGGTTGACACTCAAAGTTGTCTTATAAATAGCTTTGTAATTGTGATAAAAATAACACAGAGAATTATCACAATTCTTTTCTCTAAATTCTTCATGGTATCAGAGCATCAGGCTCATTTTCTAGGATAGTGTTGCAGTGCATCCTTCATTGATGCAATAATCTTCGAATCACAGCCTTCATTGTTGGATTTTTTTTTTGCAATCTGATTGCAACCTTCATTGTTGTGATCCCTTCAGCTACAATTTTTCTCACTTCGCCTCTAATCCTATCTCAGTTTTTTGGCCCTAAAACCTCATTCACTTGCAGCCTTTATTCCTTTTGTTTTGCTCTTCCTTTCCAAGTACTTTCTTTGTTCTTAGAAATATCCATATCTGAGACAAAACTGAAGGGAGTTTCCTCGGATCAAACTGAGGAGGCCAACACCACCCATATGACCGGAGATCTACAAAATGTGAGGGCAACATATAGGCTGAATGAGAAAAATTATCTCAAATGGTCACAGTTCGTCAAAACCTACTTGAAGGGTAAAGGGAGACTCAGCCATCTTCTCGGAACGGGTCCAAAACCAGAAGATCCCAAGTTCAACGCATGGGATGAAGCAGATTCAATGATCATGTCATGGCTATGGGATTCGATGGATTCGACCATAAGTGATACATGTATGTTTCTCAAAATTGCAAAGGAGATTTGGGATTCTGTTCGCAGGACTTATTCAAAGGCTCGAGATGCAGCACAAGTGTATGAAATCAAGGTAAAAACCAGTGCAACAAAACAAGGGAACAAAACTGTGACGGAATATGCCAATTCCCTTCAAAATCTATGGCAAGAACTCGATCATTATCGAGTATTTGAGATGAGGTGCGTGGATGATGCTGCTATTCTAAAGACCTTCGTTGAAAAGGATAGAGTATATGATTTCTTGGCAGGTCTTAATTCTGAATTTGATCAAGTCAGAATTCAAATACTTGGCAAGGAAGAAATCCCTTCTTTGGAAGAGACAATCTCTCTAATCCGAGTAGAAGAAAGTCGAAGAGGAATAATGCTAGAGCCTCAAGCTATGGAAGGTTCAGCATTAATAGCTCACAATGCATCAACACAAGAAAAAGGAAAGACGGATGCTTCAAAACCAACATGGAGGGATAATCGAGATAGTATGTGGTGTACCTACTGTAAAAAGCCAAGGCATACAAAGGAACATTGCTGGAAACTGAATGGCAAGCCAGCAACCTTAAGCCAAGAGTGGGGAAATAGAGGAGGACAGCAAAGGCCCCAGGCTCATTTAACTGAACAGACTAGCCAACAGATCAATTATAGTGAAGGACAAGGGAAAGAATCCTACAACGGTGAGGAAATAGAAAGAATTAGAGGCCTTTTAGGGTCTCTTGAAAAACCCTCCGATGCATGTTCATTGGTACTCTCAGGTAAGCCTCCATTTTCTTTTGGTCTAAATGCCTCAGAAACATTTTCGAGTGAACCTTGGATAATAGATTCAGGTGCTTCTGACCACATGACTCACACTTCACAATTTTTTAGTACCTATATCCCATGTCCAAGCAATAGAAAAATAGCAGTGGCAAATGGTTCCCTGGCCACTGTTGCAGGAATCAATGATATTTATATTACACCTATTCTCACTCTCAAATGTGTCCTTCATGTGCCAAAACTATCAGCCAATCTTGTCTCCATACAAAAACTCACCAAAGATCTTAAATGTCATGCAATTTTTTACCCTACCTACTGTGTTTTTTAGGAACAGGATTCGGAGAGGAAGATTGAACTTGCTAAGGAAAAGAATGGGTTGTACTATCTTGAAACACCGAGGATTTCAAAGAAAGTCGTGAACAATTCACCCTTGTAATTTCTTAGTACTTCAAATAAGGATGTCATTTGGCTTTATCATTTTCGTTTTGGTCATCCATTTTTTCGTGTCTTAAATGTCATGTTTCCTTCTTTGTTTAAAAGAATAGATATGAATGAATTCCAATGTGACACTTGTGAATTTGCTAAGCACACCCGTGTATCTTTTCCTATAAACAACAAAAGAAATTCTCATCCTTTTGATTTGATTCACAATGACATTTGGGGACCCTCCACAATTCCAAATATCTTAGGGGTTCGAAGGTTTGTTTCTCTAATTGATGATTGCACTAGGGTCACATGGATATTCTTACTCAAACACAAATATGATGTAAGTAGTATTGTTCCTAATTTCAATTCCATGGTTCAAAATCAATTTGGAGTTAAAATTAAGAGCTTTAGATCGGATAATGCTAGAGACTACTTTAACCAAATCTTGTCAACCTATTTCCAAAGGGAAGGAATCATTCATGAGTCATCTTGTGTAAACACACCAAAACAAAATGGGGTGGCTGAAAGGAAAAATGGTCATTTGCTTAACACTACTCGAGCATTGTTGTTTCATGGAAATGTTCCTAAATCATATTGGGGGGAAGCTATCCTTACATCTACATACATGATCAATAGACTACCATCAAGAGTATTAGATTTTAAAACTCCTATGACTGTTCTTTCCAGCTTTTATCCCCATTCTAGGACAACAAATAATCTCACACCTAGAGTCTTCGGTTGCACCTCATTTGTACATGTTCATAATTAGCAGAGGGGGAAACTAGATCCTAGAGCAATCAAGTGTGTCTTTCTAGGTTACTCCTCCACACAAAAGGGGTATAAATGTTACCATCCTCCTTCTCGAAAGACCTACATATCAGCTGATGTTACATTTGTAGAAAACAAACCTTACTTTCCACAATCTAATATTCAAGGGGAGAAATCATTAGTGAAAGATGAAGACTTTGACAGCCTTAATCTTGACTTACCTCCTAATAATTCTCCAATTTGAACTCCCACTTCTGATCAAGCAACCCTATTCAATCAACTCTTGACCAATCAGCTCCTAACAAATCAGTTTTTGATGAATCAGTTCATGCTCCTTCAATCCCAAACTCACACTCTACGTTTGGGTCTATTCCGGAACAAGTGTCTGCTCCTACATCTCCCCATATTTATGACTATGAGATTTCCTCAGGTGTATTCAAGAAAGGCAACTGTTCTTGACCAAACACAAGTTCAAGATTCCCATCCAAGTTCTACAAATGAATTTCCAGTAAGTTCTGACTCTCCTTTACATAATCAGTCGTTTGACATGCCAGAAAATGGCTCACACCTTCCCATTGCTGTTAGAAAAGGTACTAGAGAGTGCACAAAGCGACCCTTATACCCACTATCTCACTATGTGTCACTTGACCGCCTATCACCACCTCATAGAAATTTCATTGTGAGTCTAAACACCATTTCTATTCCAAATACTTTATTTGAGGCATTGTCTAAAGAAGAATGGAGGAATGCAATGAGAGAAGAAATGAATGCACTTGAAAAAAACCAGACTTTGGAGATTGTCGAAAAACCAAGGGGAAATAATCTTGTGGGTTGCAAATGGGTTTTTACCTTGAAATACAAAGCTGATGGTTCTCTTGAGAGATATAAAGCACGATTGGTGGCAAAGGGTTATACTCAGACTTATGGAGTAGATTATCAAGAGACATTTTCTCCGGTGGCAAAGATAAACACTGTCAGAATTTTACTTTCTCTAGCAGCTCACTTTAATTGGCAACTTCAACAGTTTGATGTGAAGAATGCATTCTTACATGGAGACCTAGAAGAGGAGATCTACATGAGTATTCCACCGGGCTTTGAAGGAGAAGGGGCGGCAAACAAAGCATGTAGATTACGGAAAGCACTATATGGGCTTAAGCAATCACCTAGAGCCTGGTTTGGGAGATTTTCCAGAGTTATGAAAGCTTCAGGCTACAAACAGAGCCAAGGCGATCATACCCTCTTCATTAAGCATTCAGCAATAGGGAGAGTGACCGCACTTCTAGTGTACATTGATGATATTATTGTCATGGGTGATGATGATAAGGAGAAACGGGAGCTAAAACAATGTTTGATTAAAGAGTTTGAAATAAAGGAGCTGGAAAGACTCAAATACTTCCTTGGCATTGAAGTTTCTTACTCCAGACAAGGAATTTTTGTCTCACAACAGAAATATGTGACCGACCTCTTGAAGGAAACCGGAAAACTTGGGTGTAAACCAGTAGCTACACCTATTGAGCCTAATAAAAAACTTGGGGAGGCAAAGGAAGAACCTTCTATAGATCGAGAAATGTATCAAAAATTGGTGGGAAAACTCATCTATTTAGCTCATACTAGGCCTGATATTGCCTATTCAGTGAGTGTGGTTAGTCAGTTTATGTATGACCCAAGAGAATCACACTTACAAGCTGTCAATCGAGTGCTACATTACTTAAAAGGAAGTCCTGGAAAAGGAGTCCTATTTAGAAGAAATCAAAAACTGATGCTACAAGCTTACACCGATGTTGACTATGCAGGATCTATGGTGGACAGAAGGTCAACATCTGGTTATTGCACATTTCTTAGTGGAAATTTAGTGACTTGGAGAAGTAAAAAATAGAATGTAGTTGCAAGATCAAGTGCTGAATCAGAATTTCGAGCAATGGCCCAAGGAATATGTGAGCTATTATGGCTCAAAATCATCCTGGAAGATCTAAAAGTCAAGTGGGAGGGTCCTATGAAGCTATACTGTGACAATAAATCAACAATTAACATTGCTCATAACCCTGTACAACATGACAAGACGAAGCATATTGAAATCGACAGACATTTCATCAAAGAAAAGCTAGAAGAAGGATTGATCTGCATGTCCTACATACCTTCTGGAAATCGACTAGCAGATGTGTTAACCAAAGGACTTAATGGTGGGATCTTTCACGAAATAATTTCCAAGCTGGGAATGGAAGACATCTATTCCTCAGCTTGAGGGGGAGTGTTGAATTATCTTTTTTTCTTGACCTAATTATTAGGAATATTTGATATGATTATTTGATCCTGATTTTTAGGTCTTGATTATTAGGAAATAGCTGTAAAGAATTAGTTAGGAAATGATTTATTAGTATCCCTTAATTTGTGGGATCTTTCAGATTTTATTTTATTTTTTGGTTGACACTCAAAGTTGTCTTATAAATAGCTTTGTAATCGTGATAAAAATATACAGAGAATTATCACAATTCTTTTCTCAAAATTCTTCATGTGATGATTCTTTTTTGGTTCTTTTTAATAATATGAGGTTATGAGTAACAAAATGATTCAAAGTAAATTTGTCATGGGCGTACCGATTTTGATCTTTTGATGGTCAAAAAATTTATTTGAAGTAAATTTGTTATATGCGTATTGATTTAAGGTTTTTCGTGATATTAATCCTTTTCCTTTGATAATTATTTTGTGTACACCACATTGACTGTTGCAAAATATAAGCTTTTTTCCCCTTAAACATCTCTTCCAGCAGGAGCGGATCACCGGCTAATTTAGAAAAATCAAGAGAAGGTCTCGGTGCCATTTATCATTATGATCGGTGTCAAGTGGAAATGTAGCAACATATGTAGTCGAGACCTCTTAGCTAATAGACCATTGCCCTCGATCCTCGTTCCTATATGAACATGTCACTGCCACGTGCCTACCATGTTTGCAATTTGTCGAAAGAGAAGCTGAACTTCGGTCATAGTGCATTGTAAAAGATCGAAAATTTAGTGTAATGGGTGATTGAAATCAAAGTTAAGTTGATTACAAAATCCACGTCCATCAGAGTTACCCAAAAAGAGTTCACCGGTCAAATAATACCTAGGAGTTAACATATCTCATGTCATTGATTTCGAAGAAGCAAATATGTTTATCATGATTAAATGAAAATTACTAAAAAGTCATAAAACTATTACATGGATATCAATTCAGTCAATTTTTTTTTATAATTTGATCAATTTAGTGCTAAACCTTTTAATGATTTACTAACCGGCAATCACTAACGTAGATATCAATCATCCGATGTAGCATGATTGACGTTGATATGGAGTTTTATTTATTTATTTATTTGTTTGTTTGTTTCTTTTCCTTTTTCTTTTTTTCATTATGGGTTGGCGAATCTCACCGGTTGTGGGCGAGGGTCACAGCCCTCACTAGCCTAGCCTACGATTAGTGAGGACTTTGCAGCCCTTACTACAAATGAACAAAATCAAAGAAAAGAAAGAAGAAAATAAAAGAGAAAAGAACAAAATAGTTTATGAAAATAATCAAAATATTGTCAACGTTAGTGTCGGCCTTCTATGTAAGGTGGTCAATCTACGTTATTGATTTTTGTCCAAAATTAGTTAAAAGTACTATATTGGAAAATCGACAAAAAGGTTTAGGATATAATGAGCCAAATTGAAAAAAATTAGGACTCAATTGGTGTTCGTATAGCAGGTGAATGACTGTTTTAATAATTATCCCTGATTAAATTAGCAAAGATAATACACCTTGAAGTCGAGGTGTGGTACTATCAAAGGTTCAAGACAGAAAACAAAGTATGAAAATCTCATCGTATTATAAATAAACAAAAAAGCCTAGAAAGGAACATGTATTGACAGAGACAAAAAAAAAGGCAAATCGGCTGAATCCCAATTGAATATTGAGATCAACAAAGATCATTGTAAACACGACTGGCAAATGATGATGGACATCCAAACACGATTGATTTTGTTATCAACAGATCTTTTACAAATGGATTAAAGAAAGCATCTTAGAATTGGATATCCGCCATCGACAGAGCATACCAACGTATGTGTAATAACCTATTATTCAAATTACCGGAGAAAACAAAGATGAGTGCTTCTCTATATATAGTCTTACACTAAACTCAAATTATCTATAAAAGAAGAAAAGAAAAGAGAAGAGTTGGTAAGAAAAGAAAAGAATTAACATGGCCATGGCTTTTCTTCATCGATTTGCGCTCGCGCTCCTCGGTCTCCTTCTCGCGTTCAACTTTGTCCTGGGCGATCCGGATACGACCATGGTGTACAAGATTTGCAACGGCAACGTCTATGGAAGCAGTGATCCGTATGCGGACAGCATATCGTACGTCCTGGCGGCTATGGCGACTGTGATGGCGAACCACCCTGGCTACGATTACTACACCCAGTCTCCTTATGTTGAAGCAACGGCTTATGGCCATGCTGTTTGCAATACAGCGCTTTCATTTACTGATTGCGCTACTTGTATGAGCTCTGCGGAGAGTCAGATACTCAGCGACTGCCCGAATAGCATTGGGGTTCAGATGCAGCTTCAGGATTGTAGGATGAGATATGAGAATTATTCGTTCTCGGAATAGAAAAGAGGTCTCGAATACTTTCGGTCCAGCGTCGTCCTTTCAACTTTTTTCATTTTCAGTTATCAAAAAGAGCAATGACTATCTCAGTTATGGAGATAGCGAAAGATTGTTTCTGAATAAGAAGCTTAGGAATAGGCGTTTCTTTTATTTCAAGTACGGCAAATATTTAGGATCTGTGATGGCTCTTGGACTTGGTTCTATTCAACAAAATGAAGGACCACATCATCTATTTTTTCTTCTTTTTCCTCGTGTACACCGTATTGACTATTGCAATGCCATAAGCTTTTCCCCCCTTGAACATCTCATCCCCAGTGGAAACGGATCACCGGATAGTTTCGAAAAATCAAGAGAAGGTCTCGGGTGCCGTTTATGAGTATGATCGGTGTCAAGTGGAAATATAGCAATATTTGTTGACGAGACCTCCTAGCTAACAGACCGGTACACTCCAGCAAAAGTACAGCCCATGCCATCTATTTTGACTCCAGATTTGCATCGCTAGCACGTGAATGATCGATCTGCTACATTTAGCTACCAACAAAGTTAGTGAAACTACGTACCGGTCTGTTCATATAGGAACGAGGATCAAGTCTGGTAACTAGGAGGTCTCGATTGCTTACGGTGCTACATTTCCACTTGACACCCATGATAATGGTAAATAGGGCCGAAACAATCTCTTGATTTTTCAAAACTATCTGGTGCTCCATTTCCGCAGGGGCGGAGATGTATCAGGGCAGAAAAGCTTATAGTTTTGCAATAGTCAATACTGTGTAAACGAAGTAATTATTAAAGGAATAAGAAAAAAATAGATGGTGTGGTCCTTCATTTAGTTGAACAGAACCAAGTACAAGAGTCATCACATATCCTAAAAATTTGCCGTGCCTGAAACAAAACAAATGCCTATTCCTAAGCCTTTTATTCAGAAACAAGCTTTCGCTATCTCCACAACTGAGATAGTCATTGCTCTTTTTGACAACTGAAAAAGTATAACGATGAAAGGAAAACGATGGACGGAAAGTATCCGAGACCTCTTCTTCATTCCAAGAACGGTTAATTTTCATATCTCATCCTACAATCCTGAAGCTGCATCTGAACCCCAATGCTATTCGGGCAATTGCTGAGTATCTGACCCTTCGCAGAGCTCATGCAAGTACCGCAATCAGTAAATGAGAGTGATGTACTCAAACAGCATGGCCATAAGCCGTTGCTTCAACGTAAGGAGACTAGGTGTAGTAATCATAGCCAGGGTGGTTTGCCGTTGATGTTGCTAGTATTAACACCTAAAGGAGGGGTGGATAGGTGTAGAGGAATTTTACGCGCAAGTAATATAAAGATTTTGCAATCTATAAACTGAAATTAAATAGAGATAGTAGAAAAGATTGCAAACACAGTTTATAGTGGTTCGGCTTTTGACAAGCTCACGTCCACTCTCCAGGCGATCAACCAATAGGCTGGATTTCACTATGTGATTAAAGGTGATTACACATCCTTGAGTGTTAGTACTTGGTGATGATATGTCTCACAAAGTCATTCTTCTAGGTAATGCACTAGGATCACTCAATTTCGTACTTTTTCAGACAATTAATGAAGAACATAATCGAGTTTTGGAATATGTTAATCCTCTCTAGTCTCCTAGGTCTCATTCTCTCCTTATATACTCTCTAAGCCACACTCATTTTTTCTTTGGTACCTAGATTTTCTTGGGTCCATCAGGGTTAGTAGTATATGCTTTGTCTATTCATTTCTTATGAACAAGTCTCCAGACTTTAGGACATTTGTTTTCAAAAAGTTCTCTTTTTCCATAGTTAGAACATTTGAGATTGTCTCGACCAACATGTCTTACAAAATTCTTTTTGAAATGATTTTTATAGGCCTGTCGAGGAGGTCTCTGTCTAATTCTCTCTTTGATCTTAGGAAAATCAATTAAAGAGTCACTTTCCTTATAATACCTAAGTCCTGACTTATTGTAGTAAGAAATCTGGATGGAAAATATATGTTGCAGAGTTTTCGATCATTTAGAAAATTTTGTAGTAATATCCAAAACTTCCTTTTTGAGAGATTCATTTTCATTTTGCAAAGACTCTCGATTTTCCTTTGTCTCCAAAAGTTTATTTTTGAGAGATTCATTCTCATTAAATAAAAAAATCTCGATTTTCCTTTATTTCTGAAAATTCCCTTTTGAGATCATCAAATTTTCCTTTCAAAGAATAATTCTGTAGACTCAACTTGTGATTTTCCTTTTTTAAACCAGAGATTCTTTTCAGAGTAGATTTTAAATTAGAACACAGCTCATTTATATAATATGAAACTTTTGTAGGAATATCAGAATGGCTAACCTCAATCTCTTTGTCTGAGTCTGATTCTAAGTCTGTTCCAAAGTCTGAGTCTGAATGTGCCATTAGACAAATGTTGCCATATTCATCTTCACTGTCTTTAACCTCAGTGTCACTCCACGTTTAAGCTTTCAGGGCCTTCTTGTATTTTTCATATTTTCCTTTGTTCTTCTTGAGCTTGGGACAATTATGTTTTACGTGACCATTCTTTTTGTATTCGAAACAGACAACATCTTTGACATATTCTACCTCATCCTCTATCCTTCGTTGTCCAGACTGTCTGTTTTGCTTCTTGCTGTTGAACTTTCTGCCTTTCTTGTTTAACTTCTTTACCTTTTTGATTAGTAGTGCAAGTTCTTCGTCATCCAGTTCGTCCTCAGAATCTGTATCATCAGAATCAATATTAGAATTGAGAGCAATTGATTTCTTACCTCTAGATTCCACTTCCTCGTTCATTTGTTCTGCTTTATAGGATTGCAAGGTACCAACAAGCTCATCGACTGTCAGAGGTGAGATTTGCATAGTTTCTCTTATGGAGGTCTTCACATTATTCCACTCTTTTGACAATCCTCTTAAAAGCTTGTTGACTTTCATTGGTCCTGGAACAGACTGTCCTTGATATGCAAGTCCATTTACAATTTCTGTAATTCGGCTGAATATATCTCCTATGGACTCCCCTTGTTTCATTTTAAAGGATTCATATTGACCAAATAAAATATTTACTTTGGTCTCTTTAACACGATTAGTCCCTTCGTAGGTGACGTGCAACCTATCCCATACTTCTTTTGCTTTATTACAAGAAGATATTCGATTATATTCATTAGGAGATAAAGCATAGTAAATGGAGTAGATAGCCTTAGCATCTAGAGTTTGTCTCTTTCCTTAGCATCTAGAGTTTGTCTCTTTCTCAATTCTTTTGGTGAGATGGTAGCTGATGTTTCTGTTGCTTTCCCATCATATTTCTTTGTGGTTTTTCTAGCTTTAGCATTGGGATCAACTCCTTTTTCAACTACATTCCATTCCAGCGGATCCTTTGATCTTAGAAAGGCCTTCATCTCGTTCTTCCATATATTGTACTCTTTACCATCAAAGTATGGTGGTCGAGTGTTGCTCTGTCCCTCAATCAGATCTAGTGCAAGAATACTAGCCATAGAGGATCTTTAACTCTGAAATAATAAACACTTCAAAACATTGAGCATAGGGCTCTGATACTAATTGATGTTGCTAGTATTAACACCTAGAGGGGGGTTGAATAAATGTAGAGGAATTTTACGCGCAAGTAATATAAAGCTTTTGCAATCTATAAACTAAAATTAAATAGAGAGAGTAGAGAAGATTGCAAATATAATTTATAGTAATTCGGCTTTTGACAAGCTTACATCCACTCTCCAGGCAATCAGCCAATATGTTGGATTTCACTATGTGATTAAAGGTGATTACACACTCTTGAGTGTTAGCACTTAGTGATGATATGTCTCACAAAGTCACTTTTCTAGGTAATGCACTAGGATCACTCAATTTCGCACTTTTTGAGACAATTAATGAAGAACATAATCGAGCTTTGGAATATGTTAATCCTCTCTAGTCTCCTAGGTCTCATTCTCTCTTTATATACTCTCCAAGCCACACTCGATCGTTGGCTCTTTCCTTGAGAGATTAGTCTTCCCTTTCTTGGACAGACTTCATAAGGTAAGTGTTTTTGACCGTTTGAAGGTAGATCATATCCCTTTGGATTCTGTTTGCCCATACAATTAGAATCCAGGCTTTCATAAGTGTTCAATTCTTCTTTGGAAGTTGTCTGTTAATTGATCCTGCCAGTCAGTTTGATACAACAGAATTAATATAAATAAAGTAAGTAAAATTCTTGACCGTTGGTGATTTGGTCCTGTAGTCTCATTCTGAGTCTGCTTAAGTTCTCCGTTTGGTACGGTTAGACTTAGAAACTGCTTCTATTCGAGTCTTCCGTCTGGTACGGACAAACTTAGAGACACCTTACGCTTTTTCTTCCACCACAAGCAAACTCAAAAGCATACGCCATCCTGTGGCTTTTCTTTCTTAAGAAATGTATAATTTCTTGCATAAAATGATTTGTTAACATCAAAACTAGGAGTTTTCTCAACAGTTGTCATGGTCGCTAGATCCTCGAGGACATACGACACACTGTTCGCATACGGATCGTTGCTTCCATAAACGTTGCGACCCATATAGAAAATATAAAAAAAAAGAAAAAAATTATAAAGTTATGAATAAAAAATGTCCACATCAATGCTGATTGTGTTATATAGAATGACTAGCGTCCACGTCAGCAATTACTGGTTGGCAAATCGTCAAAAGGTTAAGAATTAAATTGACTAAAAAAGTTTAGGACTGAATTGGCATATGTACAATAGGTTTAAAATTTTTTTGATAAATTTTCATCTAATCATATAAAAGTATTTGCTTCTTCGAAATCAATGACATGAGATATGTTGTGTCCTAGGTTTTATTTGACCAATAAACTCTTTTTGGGTAACTCTAATGGATGTGGATTTTGTGATCAAATTACTGAATTTTGATTTCAATCACCTGCCACACTAAACTTTCGATCTTTCCCAATTTGTGCACTATGACCGAAGTTCAACCACTCTTTCAACAAATTACAAACATGGCGGGCACATGGTAGTGACATGTTTCCCAAGACACTATCGTTCAAATGCAAAATGCGAAGTCTGTTGTATCTAGGTGTGCAACCAAACCAATTTTACTCGAAAACTGGATAATACCGCCTAAAAAATAGGTCTAGGTATCGGTTTTCATTGAAACTAGTTCGAGAACAGGTTCCAAATTTTTAGAATCGGTCTAGGAATAGGTTCCGAGTGAATACCCACCTAAAAATTGGACTAGAAAGCCCATTTTTTAGAATCGGTTTTATAAGATAAGAAAGCCAAAACCTTAATTTTCCCCCTCTAAATTCTAACCTCAGCATCCCTTCGTTCTTTGTCTTTCTTGGAACTTATTGTCAGTCTTTCCTCTTCCCCTAAACCTTTTAATGATTTACTAACCGGCAATCACTAACATAGATACCAACCATCCGACGTAGCATGATTGATGTTGATGTGGAGTTTTATTTATTTATTTATTTGTTTCTTTTCCTTTTTCTTTTTTCACTATGGGTTGGCGAATCTCACCGGTTGTGGGCGAGGGTCACAGCCCTCACTAGCCTATCTTGCGATCAGTGAGGACTTTGCGGCCCTCACTACAAATGAATAAAAACAAAGAAAAGAAAGAAAAGAAAAGAAAAGAAAAGAGAAAAGAACAAAATAGTTTATGAAAATAATCAAAATATTGTCAACGTTAGTGCTGGTCCTCTATGTAAGGTGGCCAATCCACATTATCGATTTTTGGCCAAAATTAGTTGAAAGTACTATATTGGAAAATCGACAAAAAGGTTTAGGATATAATTAGAAAAATTGAAAAAAAATTAGGATTCAATTAGCGTTTATATAGCAGGTTAATGACTGTTTTGGTCATTATCCCTGATTAAATTAACAAAGATAATACACCTTGAAGTCGAGGTGTGGTAATATCAACGGTTCAAGACAGAGAACAAAGTATGAAAATCTCATCGTATTATAAATAAATAAAAAAGCCTAGAAAGGAACATCTATCGACAGAGACAAAAAAAAGGCAAATCGGATGAATCCCAATTGAATATTGAGATCGATTTTGTTATCAACAGATCTTTTACAAATGGATTGAAGAAAGCATCTTAGAATTGGATATCCGCCATCGACAAAGCATACCAACGTATGTGTAATAACCTATTATTCAAATTACCGGAGAAAACAAAGATGAGTGCTTCTCTATATATAGTCTTACACTAAACTCAAATTATCTACAAAAGAAGAAAAGAAAAGAGAGGAGTTGGTAAGAAAAGAAAAGAATTAACATGGCCATGGCTTTTCTTCATCGATTTGCGCTCGCGCTCCTCGGTCTCCTTCTCGCGTTCAACTTTGTCCTGGGCGATCCGGATACGACCATGGTGAGCTGGATTTGCAACGTCAACGTCTATGGAAGCGGTGATCCGTATGCGAACAGCGTATCGTACGTCCTGGCGGCTATGGTGACTGTGACGGCGAACCACCCTGGCTACGATTACTACACCCAGTCTCCTTTTGTTGAAGCAACGGCTTATGGCCATGCTGTTTGCAATACAGCGCTTTCATTTACTGATTGCGCTACTTGTATGAGCTCTGCGAAGAGTCAGATACTCAGCGACTGTCCGAACAGCATTGGGGTTCAGATGCAGCTTCAGGATTGTAGGATGAGATATGAGAATTACCCGTTCTCGGAATAGAAAACAGGTCTCGAATACTTTCGGTCCAGCGTTGTCCTTTCAACTTTTTCCTTTTTCAGTTATCAAAAAGAGCAATGACCATCTCAGTTATGGAGATAGCGAAAGATTGTTTCTGAATAAGAAGCTTAGGAATAGGCGTTTCTTTTATTTCAAGTACGGCAAATATTTAGGATATGTGATGGCTCTTGGACTTGGTTCTATTCAACAAAATGAAGGACCACGCCATCTATTTTTTCTTCCTTTTCCTAGCGTACACCGTATTGACTGTTACAATACTATAAGCTTTTCTCCCCTTGAACATCTCATCCCCAGTGGAAACGGATCACCGGGTAGTTTAGAAAAATCAAGAGAAGGTCTCGGGTGCTGTTAACGAGTATGATCGGTGTCAAGTGGAAATATAGCAATATTTATTGACGAGACCTCCTAGCTAATAGACCGGTACACTCTAGCAAAAGTTCAGCTCAAGTGCCAAAACTTGGCACGCTGGGACACTTAAGTAACAAAAGTTACAAAATATACATTTAAGTGCCATTTTTTCTAAAAATTGGATCACTTAAGTACTAACTCCGGTGAAGGCTGTCGGAAATCCAATGTGGCTCGCAGTAAGATGAGTTAGTCAAAACTTAGCTAAAACGACGCCATTTTTGTGCTGACATGGTATTTAAAAAATGTATTAATTAAATAATATTAAATAACTTAACAAATTTATTATTATAAATCTTATTAATTAAAAGGGGGGGGGGGGGGGGGGGGGGGGTTCGGGTGAGGGCTATGAAAACCCTTGCTGCTGCTGCCATCGCTGCCCCACCTTTGTCGGGAAGGGTCGATGATAGTGGGGCGAGGGTCGGCTAGGGTCGTCGGGCCTTGGCCAATGACCGGTGACCCTCGTCGTAGGTCGGTTTGGCGAGGGTCGTTGGATCTGGGGGAGGGCCCGTAGGCCCTCGTCGCAAGTCAACCGAGGTCCCCGGCCATTGGCCAGGGCCTGGCAACCCTAACCGACCCTCACCCCATCGTTGTCGGCCCTTCCCGGAAATGGTGTGGTGGCAACAGCGGTGGCGGTGAGGGCTGTACAACCCTCGCGTGAACCCTCCCCTTCCCCCACCTCCTCCTCTTTTTTTCATAATAAAATCAATTTTTTTTCTAGTATGACTCAGATAATTTTTTTTTTTGAAAATTGCCATGTGTATATTTTATTTTGAAGAAAAATGCTCCGTCAGCAAATAAAATCACCGGAAAATGACATATGGCAGTTTGGTATGATTTTTTCGTCATTGGCACTTAACCGATCATTTTTACTTCGATTTTGACATTTAAATGTACCTTTGGTATCTTTTGGCACTTAAGTATTCCCCGTGCCAAGTTTTGGCACTTTAGGGATCCGTATCTCGGTACACTCCATTATCCTTCCTACATGAACATACTGGTACCTAGTTTCACTTTCATTTCATAGGAAGCTAAATATGGCGGATGATTCACAATGTAAATCAGGAGTCCAAAATTGCAAGGTGGTGTGAATATTGCCTTATGCAACTTCATCTATGTCCAAAAGAGATGAAAGTGAAACTAGGTAGACAATGGCTTGATTGTGTAATGCCTATCTAGCAATTTTACTTCAGTGTTTCTATGATCCTCCAACAATGGATGGAAATAATAGACTAGCAATTGACTCTAGAGGGATCTACTGGATGATCAAGCATTTTGCTTAGAGACAACTAGGGGTGATGGTTATAGGGTGAGTAGGTTCCAAAACTGAAATCCGAAACCTATCATGTTATAATTAGTTCCTAGTTTTTGGACATTGGAATTTACCCTATTTGCTCGGAACTGGTTTTGGGGCCTACACTGTTTTTCCAGTCCAGTTCCAGAGTCTACTCTAAAACCTGCTTATAATATGAGGTTATGAATAACAAAATGATTCAAAAGGTGCAAGGTTCGAACCCCGGCGTTCGCTAGGTGACTTAAATTGCTGGTGTGAGTGTGGTGGCTAGCTTGCACTGGCCCGAGGTATAGGCACCCGGTTCCTTAGCGCTTGCCAAGCGCGAGGGGGCCTAGGTGGAGTCCTCGGTTACCAAAAAAAAAAAAAAAACAAAATGATTCAAAGTTAAAAATGAATAGCAGAAATCCCTATTTGCCAAAAACAACAATCAATAAGATGAATAGTAGTCACATTGTAACATAAAACATATATTGTAAAACTTCATTCCCTATTCATCCATAAAAATTTAGGGGAAGAGGAAAGACTAGCGATGAGTTCCAAGAAAGACAAAGAACGAATGCATGCCGAGGTTAGAATTTAGAGGGGGAAAATTAAGGTTTTGGCTTTTTTATCTTATAAAACCAATTCTAATAAATGGGCTTTCCAGTCTGGTTTTTAGGTGGGTATTCACTCGGAACCTTTTCCCAAACCGGTTCTAAAAATTCGGAACCTGTTCTCGGACTAGTTCCAATGGAAACCGGTACTTGGACCTATTTTTCAGGTAGTATTATCTGGTTTTCAAGTAAAATTGGTTTGGTTGCACACCCTAGATACAACAGATTTCGCATTTTGCATTTGAACGATAGTGTCTTGGGGAACATGTCACTACCATGTGCCCGCCATGTTTGTAATTTGTTGAAAGAGTGGCTGAACTTCGGTCATAGTGCACAAATTGGAAAATATAGAAAATTTAGTGTGGCGGGTGATTGAAATCCAAATTCAGTAATTTGATCACAAAATCCACATCCATATGAGTTACCCAAAAAGAGTTTATTGGTCAAATAAAACCTAGGACACAACATATCTCATATCAATGATTTTGAAGAAGCAAATACTTTTATATGATTAGATGAAAAATTATCAAAAAAGTTTTAAACTTATTGTACATATGCTAATTTTGTCCTAAATTTTTCAATTTAATCAATTTAGTTTTAAACCTTTTGATGATTTGCCAACTAGTAATTGCTAACGTGGATGCCAGTCATTCTACGTAACACAATTGACGTTGATGTGGACATTTTTTATTCATAACTTTATAATTTTTTTCTTTTCCTTTTATATTTTCTATGCAGGTCACAACTTTCTCCAATCGTAGGCAAGGGTTGTGGCCTTGTTGGATTGTCCTGCGATCGGCGAGGGTTTTGCGGCCCCTTACTCTAGATGAATAAAAAGAGAAAAGAGAAAAGAAAGAAAAGAAAAATGAAATAGTTTATAAAAAAATATTCAGGTTAGTGTTGGCCTTTTTCTGTAAGACGGCCAATGATTATGTCATCGATATCTAGCCAACATTAGTTGATAGTACTACATTGGCGAATCAATAAAAATGTTTAGGATTTGTTGACCAAATTAAAAAATTTAAGATTGAATTGGTATCTGTACAATAAATTTAAGATTTTTTCAGTAATTATCCTCATTTAAATTAAGTTAATATTCTTGAAGTTGAGGCGTGGTTGTATCAACAGTTCAAGATAGGAAAAAAAAAAATGAAAATCTCATCGCATTTGCAAAGGAAATGAAAAAAGAAAAAGAAGCCTAGCAAGGAACATGTATTGTCAGAGACAAAAGAAAACGAGGCAAATTGAATTCGGATTGAATGTCGAGATCAACAAAGATCATTGTAAACACGAGCGGCAAATGACGATGGACGTCCGAAGAAGATCGATTTGGTTATCGACAGATCTTTCAGAAACGGATTGAAAAAAGCATCTTAGAATTGGACATCCACCATCGGTAAAGCATAACAATGTATGTAATAACCTATTATTCAAATCATCGGAGGAAACAAAGATGAGTGCTTCTCTATATATAGTCATGCACTGAACTCAAATTATCTGCAAAAGAAAAGAAAAGAACGAACATCGCCATGGCTTTTGTTCATCGATTTGCACTCGCTCTCCTCGGTCTCCTTCTCGTGTTCAACTTTGTCCAGGGCGGTCTGGATACGACCATGGTAAACAAGATTTGCAATGGCAACGTTTATGGAAGCAGCGATCAGTATGCGAACAGCGTGTCGTATGTCCTCGAGGATCTAGCGACTGTGACGGCAAACCACCCTGGCTATGATTACTACACCCAGTCTCCTTACGTTGAAGCAACGGCTTATGGCCATGCTGTTTGCAGTACATCACTCTCATTTACTGATTGCGGTACTTGCATGAGCTCTGCGAAGGGTCAGATACTCAGCAATTGCCCGAATAGCATTGGGGTTCAGATGCAGCTTCAGGATTGTAGGATGAGATATGAAAATTACCCGTTCTCGGAATAAAGAAGAGGTCTCGGATACTTTCCGTCCATCGTTTTCCTTTGATCTTGTTACTTTTTCGGTTGTCGAAAAGAGCAATGACTATCTTAGTTGTGGAGATAGTGAAAGCTTCTGAATAAAAGGCTTAGGAATACCGCATTTGCTTTGTTCCAGGTACGGCAAATTTTTAGAATATGTGATGACTCTTGTACTTGGTTCTGTTCAACTAAATGAAGGACCACACCATCTATTTTTTTCTTATTCCTTTAATAATTACTTCGTTTACACAGTATTGACTATTGCAAAACTATAAACTTTTCTGCCCTTATACATCTCCGCCCCTGCGGTAATGGAGCACCAGATAGTTTTGAAAAATCAAGAGATTGTTTCGGCCCTATTTACCATTGTCATGGGTGTCAAGTGGAAATGTAGCACCGTATGCAATCGAGACCTCCTAGCTACCAGACTCGATCCTCGTTCCTATATGAACAGACCGGTACGTAGTTTCACTTTCACTTCGTTGGTAGCTAAATGGAGCAGATCGATCATTCACGTGCTAACGATGCAAATCTGGAGTCAAAACTTGCAAGGTGGCGCAAATAATGCCTTATGCAACTTCATGCACATCCCAAAGAAATGAAAGTGAAACTTTGTAGACAACGTTACTTCAGTGTTTCTGTGATCCTCCGGCAACTGAATGGAAATAATAGACCGGAAATTGACTCCAAAGGGTTTACTGGATGATCAAGTGCTTGGTTTGGATGCAACAAATTTTGTGTTTGAATGCCGGAGTCTTCCACTCAACTTAGGCCGCTTGTGCATCAATTTCATTCCCGATCATGGTTTCTAGACTTCGTTATCGGCCAATTATCTGGGGAACACGGCACTTCTATACTCCTGCCATGTTGGCAATTTGTTGAAAGAACGGCTGTACTTCGGCCAAGTGCATAAATTGCAAAAGATCAAAAGTTTAGCGCAATGGGCGCTTGAAATCAAAGTCTAGTAACCTGATTGCAAAATCTTTTGAAGTTTAGGGACCACTAGTGAAAATTACCCACAAAAAAGTTTATCGCTCAAATGATAGCTATGACACAATATGTCATTTCATTGATTTTGGAAAAGTGAACATGTTCATCATGATTAAATTGGAAAAATTATCCAAAAAACTCTAAATTTATTGCGCTTTTGTTAATTCAATTATAAACCTTTTTACTTTTTACCAATTGAGTCCATTCAGCCAAATTCGATAGGAAATTGCTTATATAAATGGTTGGCATTGACATAGGATTTTTTAAATAATATTTAAATAATTTTTTGGAATTTTTATGTTTTTGAATTTGTTTTTTTTTTTTTTAGGGTTTTGTAGAGGGTTGGCAATGATGGTCGACCAACCCTCATTGGCTATAGGTGAGGGCTGAGAAAGATGGCCGGTCGACCCTCACTGGCCACAAGCAAGGGTTGGCCGATGCCTTCACTAGCTATAAGGAGGGTGTGTGAGCCCTTGCCTAAAGTTGGCGAGTGTTGTGACGCTCTCACTAAATCTGGCTAGGCAAGGCCTTGGTGGCCCTCATCGACCTCAAGCAAGGGCCTCGAGCAAGGTTGCCACCCTTGCTTGGCTAGATTTGGTGAGGGCATTGTGGCCCTTGCTGATTTTGGGTGAGGGCTAGCACACCCTTGCTTTTGCCAATGAGGATTGTAGGGTCAGTTGGCTCTCGCTTATGGCTAGCAAGGGTTATTGGCCCTTGCTCGTGGCCGATAACCCTTGCCAACCCTAGCTAAAAAAGAGGCAAAAAAAAGAAAAAAAAAAGAAAAAATCATAAAAAATTCAAAATATTATTAACAAATGCCACGTTAGTGCCGATTATCCATGTCAACAATTTCTTATAAAAATCGACTCAATAGATTCAATTGAATCACTTAAGTATCAACTCCGGCAAAGGTTGCTGAAAATCCAACATACTTATTTTAATAATATAAATCACTTATGTGGCTTGCCGGAAGATGAGTCAGCAAAAACTCAATTAAAATGACGTCGTTTTTGTACTGACGTGGTATTTAAAAAATGTATTAATTAAATAATATTAAATAACTTAAAATTTTTTTTATTATAAAATTTATTAATTAAAAGGGGGGAGGGGAGGGTTCGGGCGAGGGTTGCACAACCCTCGCTACCCTACTGTCGCCGGCGACGGTGGGGCGAGGGTTGACTGGGGTCATTGGGCCCGGGCTAGTGGCCGGCAACCCTCGTTGGATTTAGGGGAGGGTTGTGACCCTCGCCCTAGATTTGGGCGAGGGGCCGTAGGCCCTTGCTGCAAGTTGGCCGGGGTCACTCGCCATTGGCCAGGGCCTGGCGACCCTGGCCAACCCTCACCCCACCATTGCCAACCCTCCCCTTCCCCCCTCCTCCTTTTTTCTTTTTTTAATAAAATAGATTTAAATTTTTTTTCTGGTATGACTTGGACAATTTTTTTTTCTTCTTAAAATTGCCACATGTATATTTTATTTTGAAGAAAAATGCTCTGTCAGTAAATAAAATCGTCGGAAAATGACATGTGGCAATTTGGTAGGATTTTTTCGTCGTTGGCATTTAACTGATCATTTTTACTCTAATTTTGGCACTTAAGTATACATTTTATAACTTTTGGCACTTAAATATTCTTTCGTGCCAAGTTTTGGCAATCCAGGGGTCTGTACCTCAATACACTCAATTATCCTTCCTGCATGAACATACTAATCCTTCCTACATGAACATACTGGTACCTAGTTTCACTTTCATTTCATTGGAAGCTAAATATGGTAGACGATTCACAATGTAAATTAGGAGTCCAAAATTGCAAGGTGGTGTGAATATTGCCTTTTGCAACTTCATCTATGTCCGAAAGAGATGAAAGTGAAACTAGGTAGACAATGGCTTGATTGTGTAATGCCTATCTAGCAATTTTACTTTAGTGTTTCTATGATCCTTCGACAATGGAGGAAATAATAGATTAGCAATTGACTCCAAAGGGATCTGCTGGATGATCAAGTGTTTTGCTTAGAGACAACGAGGGGTGATGGTTATAGGGTGAGTAGGTTCCAAAATTGAAATCCGAAACCTTTCATATTATAATAATTTCCTAGTTTTTGGACCTTGGAATTTACCCTATTTGCCCGGAACTGGTTTTGGAGCCTACACTGTTTTTCCGGTCTGGTTCTAGAGTCTACTTGAAAACCTACTTTTTCTTTTTTGGTTCTTTTTAATAATATGAGCTTATGAGTAACAAAATGATTCAAAGTAAAAAATGAATAGCAGAAATCCCTATTTGCCAAAAACAACAACAATAAGATGAATAGTAGTCACATCGTAACATAAAACATATATTGTAAAATTTCATTCCCCGTTCATCCATAAAAAATTAGGGGAAGAGGAAACCTGGCGATGAGTTCTGAGAAAGACAAAGAATGAAGGCATGCTGAGGTTAGAATTTAGAGGGGGAAAATCAAGGTTTTGGCTTTTTTATCTTATAAAACCAATTCTAAAAAATGGGCTTTCTAGTCCAGTTTTTAGGTGGGTATTCACTCGGAATCTGTTCCCAGACGGGTGTTAAAAATTTGGAACCTATTCTTGGACTAGTTCCAACGGAAACCGGTACCTGGACCTATTTTTCAGGCGGTATTATCTGGTTTTTGAGTAAAATTGGTTTGGTTGCACACCCTAAATACAATAGATTTCGCATTTTGTATTTGAACGATAGTGTCTTGGGGAACATGTCACTACCATGTGCCCGCCATGTCTGTAATTTGTTGAAAGAGTGGCTGAACTTCGGTCATAGTGCACAAATTGGAAAAGATCAAAAATTTAGTGTGGTAGGTGATTAAAATCAAAATTCAGTAATTTGATCACAAAATCCACATCCATTAGAGTTACCCAAAAAGAGTTTATTGGTCAAATAAAACCTAGGACACAACATATCTCATGTCATTGATTTCGAAGAAGCAAATACTTTTATATTTGATTAGATGAAAAATTATCTAAAAAGTTTTAAACTTATTATACAGATATCAATTCAGTCCTAAACTTTTCAATTTAATCAATTTAGTTCTAAACATTTTGACGATTTGCCAACTAGTAATTGCTGGCGTGAACGCCAGCCATTCTACGAAACATGATTGGCGTTGATGTGGACATTTTTTATTCATAACTTTATAATTTTTTTCTTTTCCTTTTATATTTTCTATGTGGGTCGCAACTTTCTCCAATCGCAAGCAAGGGTTGTGGCCCTTGCTAGATTACCTTGCGATTGGCGAGGGTTTTGCGGCCCCTTATTGTAGATGAATAAAAAAGAGAAAAGAAAGAAGAGAAAAATGAAATAGTTTATAAAAATTTATTCAGGTTGCTGTTGGCCTTTTTCTGTAAGACGGCCAATGATTATGTCATCGATATCTGGCCAACATTTGTTGATAGTACTACATTAGCGAATCAATAAAAATGTTTAGGATTTGTTGACCAAATTGAAAAATTTAAGATTGAATTGGTATTCGTACAATATATTTAAGATTTTTTCGGTAATTAACCCCATTTAAATTAAGTTAATATTCTTGAGATCGAGGTGTGGTTATATCAATAGTTCAAGACAAGAAAAAAAAAGAAAATCTCATCGCATTTGCAAAGGAAATGAAAAAAGAAAAAGAAGCCTAGCAAGGAACATGTATTGTCAGAGACAAAAGAAAACGAGGCAAATCGGATGAATTCGAATTGAATGTCGAGATCAACAAAGATCATTGTAAACATGCGCGGCAAATGACGATGGACGTCCAAAGATGATCGATTTGGTTATCGACAAATCTTTTAGAAACAGATTGAAGAAAGCATCTTAGAATTGGACATCCACCATCGGCAAAGTAGAACAATGTATGTAATAACCTAGCATAAGTACGAGTGCCAAAAGTTGGCACGGAGGGACACTTAAGTGTCACTTTAAAAAAAAAAAAGATCATTTAAGTGCTAAGTCGTCGGAATCCTGCCGGAAATTCTACGTGGCAATTTTTTATTAATTTTCTTGCCTACGTGGCTCACCGGAAACTGAATCGGCAAAAAATCAGTCAAAACGACGTCGTTTTGGCCGATATGGATTTTAAAAATGATTAATTAAATAATATTAAATAAATAAAAATATATATTATTATAAAATTGATTTTATTAAAAAAAAAAAAGGGAGGAGGGGATCGGCGAGGGCTGTGCAGCTGTCGTCGGGAAGGGCCGGCGATGGTGGGCGAGGGTCGGCCAAGGTCGCTGGGCCCCGGCCAGTGGTTGGCGACCTCGGCCAGCCTATGGCGAGGGCCTACGCGCCCTCGCCCAGGGGCCCGGCGACCTCGGCCGACCCTCGCCCATCGTCGCTGGCCTTTCTTGGCGAGGTGGGGCGGTGACGGCTGCGGCAGTGAGGGCTGCACAGCCCTCGTCGATCCCCTCCTCCCTTATTTTTTTAAATAAAATAAAATTTAATTTTTTAAAAATATGATGTGGACAATTTTATTTTTTAAATTGCCACGTGGATTTTTTTATTTTGAAGAAAATGCTCTGTCAGCAAATGAAGTTGCCGGAAAATGGACACGTGGCAATTTGGCCGGAATTTTTCGCTGTTGGCACTTAAGTGATCCCTTTTGCTCCGATTTTGGCACTTAAGTGAATTTTTTGTAACTTTTGGCACTTAAGTATCTCTCCGTGCCAGCTTTTGGCACTCTAGAGGTTTGTACATCATAATAACCTATTATTCAAATCATTGGAGGAAACAAAGATGAGTGCTTCTCTATATATAGTCTTGCAGTAAACTCAAATTATCTGCAAAAGAAGAAAAGAAAAGAGAGAAAGGATTGGTAAGAAAAGAAAAGAACGAACATCGCCATGGCTTTTGTTCATCGATTTGCACTTGCTCTCCTTAGTCTCCTTCTCGTGTTCAACTTTGTCCAGGGCGGTCTGGATACGACCATGGTAAACAAGATTTGCAATGGCAACGTTTATGAAAGCAGCGATCCGTATGCGAACAGTGTGTCGTATGTCCTCGAGGATCTAGTGACCGTGACGGCAAACCACCCTGGCTATGATTACTACACCCAGTCTCCATACGTTGAGGCAACGGCTTATGGCCATGCTGTTTGTAGTACATCACTCTCATTTACTGATTGCGGTACTTGCATGAGCTCTGCGAAGGGTCAGATACTCAGCAATTGCCCGAATAGCATTGGGGTTCAGATGCAGCTTCAGGATTGTAGGATGAGATATGAAAATTACCCGTTCTCGGAATGAAGAAGAGGTCTCGGATACTTTCCGTCCATCATTTTCCTTTCATCGTTATACTTTTTCAGTTGTCGAAAAGAGCAATGACTATCTCAGTCGTGGAGATAGCGAAAGCTTGTTTCTGAATAAAAGGCTTAGGAATACGCATTTGTTTTGTTTCAGCTACGGGAAATTTTTAGGATATGTGATGACTCTTGTACTTGGTTCTGTTCAACTAAATGAAGGACCACACCATCTATTTTTTTCTTATTCCTTTAATAATTACTTCGTTTACACAGTATTGACTATCGCAAAACTATAAGCTTTTCTGCCCTTACATCGCCCCTGCGGAAATGGAGCACCAGATAGTTTTGAAAAATCAAGAGATTGTTTCTGCCTGTTTACCATTATCATGGGTGTCAAGTGGGAATGTAGTGTTGGGGGAACCTGGTTTTACTTTCTCCAATAGCTAAATTTAATTCAGGATCAATTTCTCCCCCGAAAAACTAGATGGACCAAAACCAACTTAGCCTCAACAATAACTAGCAACAATAACCAGCTAATATACTTTCACGATATACAAATATAATACGGAGATAATAAGAAAACAAGGCCAACAAGAACACCAAAGATTTAATGTGGAAAACCCAACCGGGAAAAATCACGGACCGCCCAAAAATCTTCCACCAATCACAAAGAATAGCACGATACATCAATTATACTTCTCTAGTTGCACACTAGAGGATCAACGTCAATATTACAACCACAGTTTCTCATCACAAAGATGAATCAACAAAATTCGGAGTCCGAAAAATCTAACCGTAGTCGGAGAATTCGGAGGCGATTCTTGACAAACGAAGACCATCAACTCGTAGCCATCGGTCTCGCGAACAACATACTCGAATTTGAGCAAATTCCGTCAACGTTTTGCCTTTGAAATGGGATCACAAAGATCTCTCCTTTTTTCTTTTCTTTCTTCTCTGCGCTCTCCCTTTCTGGTGGCTATTTTTCTCTTTTTCCAGTCTTCTGCACGTGGAGCCCCACAAAAAACTGCACATAGCAGTTGCTTCTTCCTCTCCTTTTTTTTTTTTTCAAATTTATTTGTCTTGGCTGGGCCCCACAAGAGGTGGACCCAGTCAACAAATCTCCCCCTCCACCTCATGTGGGAAATTCCATCATGCCCAATTTTCTTCTACAAAAGTCAAGTTTCATTAGGGGCAATACTTTGGTCATCATGTTTGATCTATTATCATTGGTATGGACTTTCTCTAGCAGGAAGAGCTTCTCTTCCAACTTTTCTCGAATCCAATGATACCTCACATCAACATGTTTCGATCTTGAATGTAATATCGGATTCTTTGCTGAGATGGATATCACTCATGCTATCACAATATAAAACAAACTTCTCTTGCTTCAAGTCTAACTCTTGTAGAAATTTTTGCATCCACAAGAGTTTTTAGCTCCTTTAGTAATGGCAATATACTCTGCTTCAGTTGTGGATAAAGCAATACATTTTTGTAATCTTGATTGCCATGAGACAGCTCCCCCTGGAAAAATCATCATATAACCCGATGTGGATTTTCGAGAATCAATATCACCAGCATAATCAGCATCCGAGTAGCCACTCAATTCAGGCTTTCCATTTCCATAACACAAGCAAAATTTAGAAGTCCCTCTAAGATATCTTAAAATCCATTTAACAGCGGTCCAATGCTCCTTACCTGGATTTAAGAGAAACTTACTCACGACACCAACTGCATGAGCAATATCGGGTCTTGTACAAACCATGTCATACATCAAACTACCTATAGCTGATGCATAGGGAATTTTCTACATCTCTTCCTTCTCTTTTTCACTTGTAGGACACTCATTAATACTCGACTTGAAATGACCTGCAAGTGGAGTACTTACCAGTTTACATGTACTCATATTGAATCTTTCAATCACCCTTTCAATGTACCTCTCTTGAGATAACCAAAGTTTCCCATTCCTCCTATCATGAGTAATTCTCATGCCCAGAATTTGCTTGGCCGGGCCTAGGTCTTTCGTTGCAAAGGCTTTACTCAACTCATTTTTCAAGTTCTTGATTTTCTTAGCATCCTGCCCAAAAATCAACATGTCATCCACATGGAGTAGAAGAATGAGAAAATCATTATCAGAGAATCTTTTCATAAAGAAACACGAATCGGAGTTTGTCTTACCGTATCCATGTTCTTCCATGAATGATTCAAATTTCATGTACCATTGCCTTGGTGCTTGCTTGAGACCGTATAAGCTTTTCTTTAATCTACATACAAGATGCTCATTGCCTTCAACTTTGAAGCCCTCCGGTTGCTCCATATATATTTCTTCTTCCAAGTCTCCATGAAGAAAAGCTGTCTTTACATCAGATTGTTCAATTTCTAAATTCAGGGCGGCGGCCAACCCAAGAACAACTCGAATTGAAGACATTTTTACAACCGGTGAAAAAATCTCTTCAAAGTCAATTCCCTTCTTTTGACGAAAGCCCTTCACAATAAGCCTAGCCTTGTATCGTGGTTTCGAACTATTCTATTCCGTCTTCAACTTATACACCCACTTATTTGTGAGTGTTCTTTTACCCTTGGGTAATTTCACCAATTCAAATGTGTGGTTCTCATGCAAGGATTTGAGCTCTTCTTGCATGGCTTCATGCCACTCATTCTTTCGATCACATGACATAGCCTCTTCATAAGTTTCTAGTTCTCCTGCATCAGTGAGTAACACATACTCATGTGGTTGATATTTTTGTGAAGGTCTACGTTCTCTTTTAGATATTCTAACTTGAGGTAAAACCGGTTGTTCTTGCTCAACTGGCTCAATGGGTTGCTCTTGCTCAACTATTTCACCTGTCTCAATCGAAGAATTGACATTATGTGAGGACTCATCGTCTTCGTGATTTCTATGATTTTCATGGACTTCTTCCCCATGATTTCCACCCACAAGATGAGGATTTGGGCTGAAACTAACGGAACATTGAGTTGTATTCTTTGGTCTCTCCAGCTTGTCAATGTCTTCAATGGTTTGATTCTCAATGAATACCACATCTCGGCTTCTAACAACTTTCTTTGCAACTGGATCTCACAGCCTGTAGCCAAATTCTTCATGTTCATAACCCAAGAAGATACACTGTTTAGACTTGTCATCAAGTTTAGACCTTTCATCTCTTGGAACATGCACAAATGCCCCGCAACCGAACACCTTTAAATGATTGTAGGAAACATCTTTTCCACTCCAAAATTTTTGTGGAACATCTCCCTTAAGAGGCATCGATGGAGAAATATTTATCAAGTCCATTGCTATTCTCATCGCTTCACCCTAGAATGTCTTAGGCAACTTTGCATGAGAGAGCATGCATTGAATCCGATCATTGATTGTCTGGTTCATTCTCTTCGCTACTCTATTATGTTGTGGTGTTTTCGGAACAGTCTTCTCAAGCTTGATACCACAATCCTTACAATAGTGTTCAAACGGACCTCTATATTCACCACCATTGTCAGCTCGAACACGTTTCAGCTTCTTCCCGATTTCTCTTTCCACATTGACATGGAATTGTTTGAAAGCAGCAAGAACTTGGTCTTTAGATTTCAAAGCAACAGCCCACACTTTTCTAGAACAATTATCAATAAAAGTTACAAAATATAATGCACCACCAAGGCTTCTAGCATCCATGCAACAAACATCAGTGTGAACTAAATCAAGTATATTTGATTTTGTAAGTGGAGATGAACTATGAAATGAGAATCTATGCTGCTTACCTATTAGACAATGAGTGCATTCCTTCAAGTTCTTCTCCTTCAATGATAGAAGATTCTTTTTAGCAAGAGTTTCAAGTCCTTTCTCACTAAGATGACCAAACCTTATATGCCATAAATTAACCGAGGAATCCTCCACTGCATGTACTTCTTCCTTCATCAAGTTAGCTTGCGTGGTGTAGAGAGAATATATTTTCTTGCCCTTAGCCACTACCATGGAACCTTCAGTCAATTTCCATTTGCCATTGAAGAAGAAATTGCAATAACCATCATCATCTAAGGCACCTGTAGAGATCAAGTGAAGTCGAATATCCGGAACATGTCTTACATTTTTCAAAAGTAAATTACATCTAATGTCGGTTTCCAAATAAACATCTTCCATGCCAATAACCTTGGAAACACCATTATTTCCCATCCTAATGCAACCAAAATTACCACTACGATAAGAAGCAAATAGTCATGCCATGAAGTGACATGAAATGAAGCGGCAGAATCAACAACCCAAGTAGAGTCTTGGCATGTAAGGTTCACACAACCATTGTCACATACAAACACAATATCGCCATCGGATGCAACCACTGCTATAGCTTGTTTCTCTTCTTTCTTTCGCCCTTTATTTTTATCGTGAGATTTATCTCTCTTTGGTAACTTGCATTCTCTAGCATTATGTCCCATTTTGCCATAGTTGCAGCACTTCACACTCCTCCTCGGCCTTGATTTCGATCTTCCTTTTGACTTGCCTTTGTGGTCATAACTTTGAAACTTTCTTGTATAACTTCCCCCCCTATTTTCTATCACAAGAGCCTCTGAACTACAAGCATAATTCAAACTTTTTCTTCTTGTTTCTTCATTGAACAAGCTTTCTTTAACCATGCTCATAGAAAGCACACCATAGGTGGCTGAATTGCTTAATGCCACAACTAAGGTGTCCCAACTATCAGGAAGAGTACCAAGCAATAAACACGATTGCAATTCATCGCCAAGATCAATTTCAAGATTTGTCAATTGATTTACAACATTTTGAAATTCACTCAAGTGTTCCGACATGTTGCTCCCTTCCTTGTATTTCAAATTTACAAGTCTTTTCACTAAAAGAGCCTTATTCTGTGGAGTTCTCCTCTCATAGAGATCTTGTAATTTCTTCCACAAAGTGTTCGCCTTTTTCTCTTGAGCAACATGATGATACACACTATCATCAATCCATTGTCGGATAAAACCAACTGTTTTCCGATTCATTCGCTCCCATTCCTTGTCTTCCTTATATCCTTTAGCCTCATCGCCCTCAACAGGATCAAATAAATCTTTACAATATAACATGTCTTCCATCCGAGGCTTCCAAATAGAGTAATTCGAGGCATTCAACTTAAACATGGCATCGCTAGTTTCTTCCACTACTCAATAAAATTTTAGAACAACCTAGGCTCTGATACCACTTTGTTGCGGGGAACCTGGTTTTACTTTCTCCAATAGCTAAATTTAATTCAGGATCAATTTCTCTCCCGAAAAACTAGACGTACCAAAACCAACTTAGCCTCAACAACAACCAGCAACAACAACTAGCTAATATACTTTCACGATATACAAATATAATACGGAGATAGTAAGAAAACAAGGCCAACAGGAACACCAAAGATTTAATGTGGAAAACCCAACTGGGAAAAACCACGGACCGCCCAAAAATCTTCCACTAATCACAAAGAATAGTAGGATACACCAATTATACTTCTCTAGTCACACACTAGAAGATCAACGTCAATATTACAACCACAATTTCTCATCACAAAGATGAATCAACAAAATTCGGAGTCCGAAAAATCTAACCGCAGTCGGAGAATTCGGGGGCAATTCTTGACGAACGAAGACCATCAACTCATACCTATCAGTCTCGCGAACAACATACTCGAATTTGAGCAAATTCCGTCAATGTCTTGCCTTAGAAATGGGATCACAAAGATCTCTCTTTTTTTTCTTTTCTTTCTTCTCTGCGCTCTCCCTTTCTGGTGGCTGTTTTTCTCTTTTTCCAGTCTTTTGCACATGGAGCCCCACGAAAAACTGCACACAGTAGTTGCTTCTTCCTCTCATTTTTCTTTCTTTCTTTATTTATTTGTCTTGGCTGGGCCCCACAAAAGGTGGACCCAGTTAACATGTAGCACCGTATTAGAGTTGTCAATATGGATCATAAACCCATATTGTGACTCACTTTTAGTTAAATGTGTCAAATATATATCAAGTGAAAGTTAAATGTGGGTCAAATATGGGTCAAGTGAAGATTAAATATGAGTCAAATATGGGTCAAGTGAAAGTTAAATATGAGTCAAATATGAGTTGAATAAGTTATTAGGTAGACCTATCATCTCTCTCCTTCCATCCCCCTCCTCTATGCGTTCTCGACTTCTGTGGTCGATCCCACCATCACGCCGTCGTCACCATTGTTGATCCCGAGCTTGCTGTCGTCGGCTAGAGCTCAACTTGGATATGGGCCGGCGAGTCATGACAGAGTTTGGGTTGGCGAGCCCTAAGCTCGCTGGCCAGAGCTTGGCCTAGATTTGGACAGGCGAGCTCTGAGGTCACTGGCCTTAGTTGAGTCGTGGCTCGCCCGGATTTGAGTAGGCGAGCTCCGAACTTGCTAGCCGCAACAAAGTTCACGGCTCACTAGATTCGAGTGAGCCCGAGCTTTACCACTGCCAGTGACCTCGGTGGAGCCTAGATCGGCCAAGCCTCAAGTTTGTTGGCCTTGGTCGAGTTCGAGCTTGCTAGCCTGCGTCTTGGCCAGTCGCCGCCGGGCGGCACCAGTAGAGGAAAATGGGGAAGAAGAAGGAAGAAGAAAGAAAAGAGAAAAGAAAGGGAAAATAAAAAGAAAAAGAAAGAAAGAAATAATAAATTCATATTTTTTAAAATAATTAAAAAATTGATTTTTTTAAAAAAATTATTTTCCAAAAACTATTTCAATTTAGAGGTATCCATATTTTTTTATTTACTAATTTTTTATTATTTAATTTACTTTATAAATTTGATGTGAAATTTTTATTCAAATAATTTATATGTAAAAAGTTTAAAGTGGACTAAATAAGTGGGAGCAAATTTTCTTAAATTAAGTTAAATATTAATATGTGTTGGTAATATGGGTCGGGTATGGGTCATCAAATTTACATTACATGAAAATAGATCAAAACGAGTTAAATGGGTCAATGTGGGTTGGACCATTTTCGACCCGACCCTGCCCAAACCCAACCCAACCCAACCCAACCCACCCATTTGACACCCCTACACCGTATGCAATCGAGACCTCCTAGCTACCAGACTCGATCCTCATTCCTTTATGAACAGACCGGTATGTAGTTTCACTTTCACTTTGTTGGTAGCTAAATGTAGCGGATCGATCATTCACGTGCTAACGATGCAAATCTGGAGTGGAAACTTGCAAGGTGGCGCAAATAATGCCTTATGCAACTTCATGCACATCCGAAAGAAATGAAAGTGAAACTTGGTAGACAACGTTACTTCAGTGTTTCTGTGATCCTCCGGCAAATGAACGGAAATAATAGACCGGCAATTCTCAAAAGGGTTTACTGGATGACCAAGTGCTTGGTTTGGATGCAACAAATTTCGTGTTTGAATGACGGAGTCTTCCACTCAAATTAGGCCGCTTGTGCATCAATTTCATTCCCGATCATGGTTTCTAGACTTCCTTATGGGCCAATTTTCTTGGGAACACGGCACTACCATGCTCCTGCCATGTTGGCAATTTGTTGAAAGAATGGCTGTACTTCGGCCAAGTGCATAAATTGCAAAAGATCAAAAGTTTAGCGCAATGGGCGCTTGAGATCAAAGTCTAGTAACCTGATTGCAAAATCTTTTGAAGTTGAGGGACCACCAGAGAAATTATCCACAAAAAGTTTATCGCTCAAATGATAGCTATGACACAATGTGTCATTTCATTGATTTCAGAAAAGTGAACATGTTCATCATGATTAATTTGGGAAAATTATCCAAAAAAACTCTAAATTGATTGCGTTTTTGCTAATTCAGTTCTAAACCTTTTGTCAATTAAGTCCATTCGGCTAAATTTTATAGGAAATTATTGATGTAAATGGTCGGCGTTGACATAGCATTTTCTAAATAATATTTTGAATTTTTATTTATTTTTCTTTTTTTTAGGGTTTTGTAAAGGGCCGGCAATGATGGTCAACCAACCCTCGCTAGCTATAGGTAAGTGCTGGCAGGATGGTCGACCAACCCTCATCGGCCACATGTGAGGGTTGAGGGTTGGCCAACGCCCTCATTGGCGAAAGTAAGGGCATGTGAGCCCTTGCCTAAAATTGGCAAGTGTCATGACGCCCTCACCAAATTTGGCTAGGTGAGGCCTTGGTGGCCCTCACCGATCCCAAGTAAGGGCCTCAAGTGAGGTTGCCGCCCTTGCCTAGCTAAATTTGGCGAGGGCATCGTGGCCCTCACCAATTCTGGGTGAGGGCTCGTACGCCCTTGCTTTTGCCAACGAGGATCGTAGGGTTGGTCGGCTCTCGCTTGTGGCTGGAAAGGGTTATTGGCCCTTGCCTATGGGAGGAAAGGGATTCGAATTTCACTTTTTTAGGAGAATTTGGGTGGAAAAGATTTAGTTTCAAATGTGGGTTTGACTTCTATACCTTGCAATGAGGTATGGTAAAAGTCTAAAAGTGAGAGTTAAAGTATGAATAAAATATAATTAATAAAAAAAAATACTCAATTGACTAGAATAAAAAACTCAACTTTTCAATTGACCAACATTAATAATTAAATACTATTTATGCACTTATTTCTTTACTTTAAAATTAGGAGTTCTTGGGGATAATTGTCCAATAAGTAACAAACATATTGTGTAATGATCACTTCAATTTTAAATTTTTTCTAATTTTGTCAATTTAGTCTTGAATCATTTTACAATTTTCAATATACTTCGTTTAGTAATTTTAGTCGAAAATTGCTAATGTGATGGTTTAGTTAGCATTAACCGTTCTACATAGCATGATCGATGTTAATATGAACGATTTTTGTAATTGTTTAAATTGTTGAACTTTTTTTTTCCTTTAATTTTACTTTTTTCATTTCATTTCATTCTTTTTTCTAACTCATCAGATTTTTGGCGAGGTACGGACCTCTGGAGTGTTAAAAGTTGGTAAGTAGGGATACTAAGTGCCAAAAGTTACAAAAGGTACACTTAAGTGCCAAAATTGGAGCAAAATGGATCACTTAAGTGCCAACGGCGAAAAATTCCTACCAAATTGTCACGTGTCCATTTTCCGACGACTTCATTTGCTGACAAAGCTTTTTTTTCAAAATAAAAAATCCATGTGGCAATTTTTTTTAAAAAAATTATCCACGTCAGATTTTTAAAAAATTAAAATCGATTTTATTAAAAAAAAATGGGGATGAGGGGATCGGCGAGGGCTGTGCAGCCCTTGCCACCGTTGCCGTTGTTGCCCCACCTCACTGGGAAGGGTCGACGACGATGGGGGAAGGTCGATCGAGGTCACCGAGCCCCGGCCAGTGGCCGCCGACCCTGGTCGGCCTGCGGTGAGGGCCTGCGTGCCCTCGCTCAGATCTGAGGCAAGGGTTGCGACCCTCCCCCAGATCCAGCGCGCTAGTCTGGGCGGCCAACGGCCCTTGGCCCGGTTGGGTGAAGGCCGGCGACCCTTGCTGGATCTGGGGGAGGGTTGCGACCCTTGCCCCAGATCTAGGCGAGGGCGCTTAGGCCCTCACCGCAGGTCGGCCGGGGCTTGGCAACTCCGGTCGACCCTTGCCCACCGTCGTCGGCCCTTCTCGGCGAGGTGGGGCGGCGACGACAGTGGCAGCGAAGGCTGCACAGCCCTTGCCGATCCCCTCCTCCCCCCTTTTTTTTAATAATAAAATCGATTTTATAATAATATATATTTTAAATTATTTAATATTATTTAATTAATAATTTTTAAAATCCACGTCAGCCAAAATGACGTCATTTTGGCTTATTTTTGGCTGATTCAGTTTTCGACGAGTCACGTAGCTAAGAAAATTAATAAAAAATTGTCACATAGGATTTCTGGCAGGGTTCCGGCGACTTGGCACTTAAGTGATCCATTTTTTTAAAAAGTGGCACTTAAGTGTACATTTTATAACTTTTGACACTTAAGTGTCCCTTCGTGTCAACTTTTGGTACTCCCGCTGTACTTATGCCGATTTTTGGCTGCTGATGTTGCCAAGGTCCTGAGTACAAGATCTGATCATGACAATATCTGAACAGTTCGACCTCATGAGTCTACAAGCCTTTCTCGTTTCAGTACTCTCCTTTTGAGTCCTATATGGGGGCCTTTAGCCTTTTGATTGGAGGATGGGATGCAGGAGAGCAAAGCGTACCGCCCTGCCATCCTCACGAGTCTGTTTATTTATGGTCGCAACTATTGTCATGATCAACAAGGAGGAAACTTCAGGAAAAAATTCCAATTGGTACCCAAACCTTTGAATTCGTGTGGTCAAGTCAATCGGACACCATTAATGCTTAAGCACCTCAGTGTACGAGGGGGCGGCCTTGGCTAAGGCCTGTCTAATCCATCTCAGGTTGGGCGATTTTGATGGGCCTGACATTTTTTACAACGTCAACAGATCTTTTAAGCCGATTTAAAGCAAGCCACATCTCTCCGGTCTTCCGAGCATCTAATAGACGGCATTATTTTCATCAATACTAATAGAAAATAACTATGATGGAGCGAACCAAGTATCTTCGATATCGACATCCCAGATAGACAAAGCATATTTATTATCCGATGGATATAAGGATCTATTGCTCAAATTTTCGGTGGAAACAAAGATGAGTGCTTTATATAGTGTCTTACACAAATTAGCAGCAAAAGGGAAAAAAAAGTTGGTAAGAACATAAAGGGAAAAACATGGTTATGGCTTTTTCTCGTCGATTTGCACTCCCTCTCCTCAAGTCTCCTTTTAATGTTCAATTTTGTCCACGGAGATCTTGACACAAAATCAGGAATCATAACTTGCAACGGGGATGTTTATGGAAGCGGCGATTAGTACGCAAATAGCGCATGGTATGTTCTCGAGGATATGGCTACCTCTAGGTCGTACTCCCCTTTTGATTTCTACACCAATTATCCTGACTGCAAAATGCTCGGGGGTTCTCATGTGTCTCTACGACTGAAGGATGAGATATGAAAAATGACTAGTACTCGGAATATTGAGGACATTTCGAAGACTTTTGGTCAAGCATTGTCCCTTTTTTTCTTTTACGTTGGGTAGATTCGGTGTGGACGAATAACCAACTGAAATGAATAAGGAAAGTAGAATAATACTACAAACAACCCAATATATAATATTGATAGTTATATCAACTAAATGATTTTCTCTTTTAAAAATCAAAAATAAATTTTCAAAATAAAAGTAGACCTTGGTGCTTGGGCTTGAGTCTCCAGTCTCTGAACATAGAAAATGTTAGGATACACGTGTAAGTAAGCTATGTTAGAAAAGTCCCACATCAAAGTTGATCCATAAATCATTGGCTCAATTTTTTGAGTGAAATGTAAGTCCAACTAAATATATTGACATGCTTAGCTTTAGATTCCCTTTTGGCTATCTCCTTGGAAGAAGGCATCGGGTTTCTACTGCGTGCTCCCAACATAAATTAGTGGAGCATACAGAAATGCAAATTTGGTGAACAGTGAAGAGTAAGGGCCCATTTGGTTCAGCTTTGGGCAAATGCCCGTAGGAAAATGCAAGTATCTTTAGGTTGAAGGGGTTTTTCGAAATGCAAATATCGTTTGGTAAAATGAAAATTTTCATTGCAGTGCAAAGCAACTTTGGCCTAAATACCGTTTGGTAAACACTACATTTTGTAAGGTACTTTGACTAAATTTATTTTTTAATAAAAAATTTGTAATATTTTTTTTTTAATTTATTCACCTCCGGCGGCCAGATCTGGCTGCCGGACAGCACTGCCTGAGGTCGGCGGTGGTCAGCCGTCGCCTCTGGGCGTGCGACCCAAGCGACGGCGACGGTCGCCTCTGGGCGCGCGACCCAGGCGATGGCGATGGTTGCTTGGGGTCGTGACCCAAGCGACGGCGACGGTCACCTTTGGGCACGCGACCCAAGCGATGGCGACGGTCACCTCTGGGCGCAACCCAGGTGACGGTCGCCTCTGGGTGCGCGACCCAGGCGACGACAACGGTCGCCTTCGTCGCCTAGGTGTGCGACCTAGGCGAACACCACCGGGGTTGTGCAGGCGACCACCGCCTAGGTCGTGCGACCTTGGCCAGCGGTCGCCGGCGTGGGGGATGCCTTGGCCGGCGGTCGTCTGGGTCGTGGACGCCTTGGCCGGCGGTCGCCGGAGTTGAGGACGTCTTGGCCGGCGGTCTTCGGCCGCGTTGGCTCCTCGGAGAAGACGAATAGTGCAACTTGCATTTACAAGATGCAACTTCCCAAAGTCACTCCAGACGTCCCTTGGGCTAAAGGCCTTTAGAAGGCTTTCAAGATGCAATTGTATTTGGCCAAAGCACTCCAAAAAACAAACCAAACGGGTTTGCATTTGGCCAAGGGGCTTTCAGCCCTGAAAGCCTCTTGGCAAAGCTATACCAAACAGGGCCTAAGTTCTTTTATTGGCATTTAAAGAAGATGAATGTGGACAAAATGATACTAGGTACTTGGACACTAGTGTAAGCAACCACATGTGTGGGCAAAAGGAGATATTTGTTGAGTTATATGAATCAATCAAGGGGAAAGTCTCATTTGGTAATAATTCCATATTCCTATCAAAGGCAAAGGTATAATTATGATTCATTTGAAAAATGGTGCAAATCAATTTATTATTGGTGTTCATCATGTACAAAAAAAATGTCAAGTAATATCTTGAATTTGTGACAACTTTTGTAGAAAGTCTATACTTTCCACATGTAACATGTTATTAGTCTTGTGCTAAAAGACCAAAATAATAAATTGATTACAAATGTGAAGATGTTGAAGAATAGGATGTTTACCTCAACATCAAAAAATGAAATGAATCAATGCTTAAAGGCATGTGCAAATAATCTTTCATGGTTATGGCATTTGAGGTTCGGGCATCTCAATTTTGGTGGACTCAATATACTTTCCCACAAGAAGATGGTTTATCGCTTACCACACATTTTGATCAATTATGTGAAGGGTGTGTCCTCGACAAGCATTTCATAACTACCTTTCCAAATGAAGCAACTTATTGAGTCAAGAAGCTACTTGAGTTGATCTATTCTAATGTGTGCGGCCCAATCACTGATCAATCATATGGATTGATTTTTTGCTACTTCTAGTGATGATTTTACTTGAAAAACTTGGGTGCATTTTTTAAATGAAAAGTCAAAAGTGTTTGGTACTTTCAAACAATTCAAAAATTTAAATGAAAAGGAAAGTGGGTATTTCCATCAAAGCTATGAGTATTAATCATGGAGAAGAATTCACTTCGACCACATTAAACAAATTATGTGAAGATCATTGTGTTCTGTGTTTTATTACGGCTCCATATTCTCGTCAATAAAATGATGTGACTAAATGAAAAAGCATAACCATTCTTCACAGGATTTGAAGCATGTTGAAAAGCGAAAAATTTCCTAAGGAGCTTTAGGGTGAAGTTGTCATATGTTCAATCTATCTACAAAATAGATGTCCCACATATAGACTTGAAGGCATAACTCCACAAGAGGCATGGAGAGGCAGAACACTTGATGTTTTGCATTGGAGAATCTTTAGAAGCATTGCTTATAGTCATGTCCCAAAAAAAAAGTGAAGTTGGAAGATAAGAACAAAAGGCTCATTTTTATTGGGCATGACTCTTCATCAAAAGGCTAAAAATTATTTGATCATAACATTTTGTAAGTGTACATGAGTAGAGACGTTAAGTTTGATGAATAAGGTATATGGGAAGGCAATCCAAAAGTTGAAGCGAATGTTCATGATAACTCCAACCAAAGGGAGTTGAAGGATTACTCATCACCTTCTTCTCCAAGATCTTCTTCAAACCCATCATCACCAACTTCTTCAAGGGGAGCTCACGTATCATTAATGCCAAGATCAAGGAGATTGTTTGAGCTTTATGAAACCACCGATGAGCTTCACCTTATATACCTTCTTGTAGATTGTGAGCCGCTTGTCTATTATGATGATGCTATCAAAAAAGAAAAATGGAAGAAAGCCATGAATGAAGAAATTGAAGCTATTGAGAGGAATTAAAGATGAGAGCTTGTTGATCTTCTAAAGGACAAGAAATCAATCGGTGTCAAATGGGTGTACAAGGCCAAAAAAGAATGAGAAAGGGGAAGTGAAAAGGTATAAGGCTAGATTAGTCGTGAATGGAGTATAAGCAAAAAGCCGGGATTAACTATGATGAAGTTTTTGCCCATCATTTGCATAGAACAATTAGATTGATCATTTCATTAAGAATGATTGTGGAGAAGAAGAAGAAGAAGAGTGTGTGTGGAGATGAAAGTTTTGGAGTCCGCTTGAATTGATTGATAGAAGAGCATTTGATTTAAGGGGGGTAATTAAACCAAATTCATGCATTGTGATTGGAAAACGTGCTAGAAAAGCCTTAAACATTTTTCATTGGTGCCAATTTAGTCACAAATCTTTTATTGATGCCAATTTAGTTATAAATATCTTAATTGTGCCAATTCAATTCTTCCAGCTAATTTTGGTCGAATGTTGTTGACGTTGATGTGGCATGACCAACGCCAATGTATACAACTTTTAATAATATTTTAATATTTTCTAAATCATTTACTTATTTAATTTCTTTTTCCCCCCTTCCTCCTCCTTCCTCCAATTGGTTATCGGCTGGGTGACCGGCTAGAGACGAGGGTCGATGAGGTTGAGGTCGACCTCACCAGATTTGGTGAGGCTCGAGCCCTCGCTTGCGCGACCTGTGGCCTCTGGCAAAGACTCAAACCTTTGGTAGGGGCTAGGCGAGGCTCAAACTCGCTGGATTTGGCGAGATTAGTTGTGAATGGGGTATAAGCAAAAGACCGTGATTGATTATGATGAAGTTCTTGCCCCTATCATTTGCATAGAAACAATTAGATTGATCATTTCATTAATGAAAAGAAAATTGCTTGCAGAGATGAAAGTTTTGGAGTCCGTTTGATCGATTGACGGAAGAGAATTTTATTTAAGGGGGAATGTTAGCAATTAAACCAAATTTATGAATGTCCTACATACATGCATCGTGATTGTTCACGTTTCTATCTCTCGTTTAATGCTTTGTAAATTCAAGTAATCTATTTTCTTGAAATGCTAAATACATTTATGAGTTATTTAAGAACAGAGTCACGTGACAAATCTATATAAAAGTAAGCCTTGTAATCAATTCATAAGGTGAAATAGAAATAAGAAACCAAAAAAAATGGCCTATTCGTCTCCTTAACTTCTTTCTTAGAGCCGAGTTGACTAAACTATGGGCGTTTCACCTTCAAATTCTTCTATCAAAAGCTAGTTTCTAAAGTAAGCGGCCAGCTTACACACTTGCTCTTCGTTGCTCAAGTATGCTTACATTGCTAGGATATGTGGTGACACACTTGTACCTTTTATTTTCCTTAAATTTAGTTAAGTACTAAATACATAGTTAACATGGTGCATGTGAAATTCCCCATAAGTCGGACGCACAAAAAGAAGTTACGGAAGTTCACCCGGCAGTAATTTGACCTTAGGGGTGTAAATGGTTCGATTCGGTTCGGTTTTCCGAAAAAACCGAACCGAACCGAACTGATAAGGAAATGCAATGAATCGAACCGAAATCTGAACTGAACCGAACCGAACCGAACCGAAATTTCGGTTCGGTTCGGATTTTTGGTTTTTCCTGACTATTTTTTTTTTCAATGAGCTTTTTGAGTCCCTTTTCAGTAAAAGCAAGCTGAGAAAGACAATAAGAGATGCATTCCCATTGCCTAATATCTACATCAGAACCACAGAGAATAATAAAAGGTTACCATCTAAGAAGAAATTTAAAACGCCTCCCATCACCTATTTAAGTGCAAAGAAAAGTTCAAAGCGATCTACTCCAAGAGCAGGGATAAGTTTCTCAAAAAGACAAATGAGTCTCCACAACCTTCATGTCTCTCTTGCCCAAATCAGGGATTCCACTGGATAAATCATGCCACAAGGAACTCCAAAGGTGAAATACAAAAGAACGTACAATTATAGTTTAATAGTTTACCCAAAGGCTGATTTAGATTACAATATGCCACATTGTCACATAACCAGCCACCATCTTATGGCTGAGGTGATGTTGATTCAGTGATGCTCTTCATTCCATAAATTTACAAACAAAAAGCAAGTTTTTTGGCACCCACCTGTCACTCCACCAAACCTGTGGCATAGCTTCTCGACAAGAGCTTCCATTTGCTTGTCCTAAAATTTCAAAAGATGGTAAATTCAATGTTTCGATTTCAGAGAATTGCTAACTGTAATGCTTCCAGAGATAATCAATTCATAATATATGTTAAAATTCTACACAACATCAAAATAATGGAATAATCTACATATG